>MEHQ01001761.1:101809-161131 GCA_008828725.1 Saccharina japonica | reverse complement strand
TACCAGTCTGCCAGCACCGTTCCGTGCGGTATCCACTTGGTATTTCCACAAGCACGATAAACCAAACAATGCCAGCTGCTGCTGAAGTGTGCTACGTACTTCTTACTCGGCCAAGAATATGAACCATAACGCCAAATTCTCTCTACGACAACAAACCACAGTTGTGGTGGAAATCGAGTTTAAAAGGCTAAAACTCTTGTAGCATCTGTTGATCGACATTTTTAGTCTACTTTCCCTACACAGTTTATTTTCTATCGGTTCCCGATTCCTAATAAACTTTCTCTTTTTTTGTTCTTCATAATAACGCCTCCTATACGGTTTTCGGTTTTTCGGGTATGTATGCCATCCGGTGTCCACCTCTAGCCGTTGTCCATACTTTATCGTTCAATAGACAGAGCACTCTGCCGTCCGCAGAGAGACGAGGAATCACAATAGAGGTACGCCCCGCTAAGAAAATACCCGGGTACCCGGCGGGTATACCTGTTTGCCGAGTCGGGTAATGCCGAAATACCGGCGGGTATTTCGATACCCACGGTTATTTGGCAAACGGGTACCAGTTCGGCCACGCGCAGGGTAAACCCGGCGGGTTTATTCAAGAACCTCGGTACATTTCCAGAAACTAATGTAAGAAAAGGTAAAAGTCAAAAACAGTATATGCTTCAACCAAGTAAAAAATACACTCCACAAGCGGTGCCTACCCCTACCTGGTCCCGTTTGGCCGCCTGCTTCCATGCAGTGGTGCAGAAGTACAATGCGTCCTCCGCAGGAGCCGCTCGAGGCCGACAGCCGAGAGCGCGAAATGCGAACCGTCATACGTACAGCGTGTAGGGAGCAGCAGGGTGCCTGGCTCAAAGTTTGGCGAAGACAGTTGAAAGATAAGACAAAAGTAGAGAAACTCAGGTTTAGCCGGCCCGTTTCAAGCCGAAAACAGCAACCCTCAGTACTCATGACTACTTCTGCTGTAGTATTCAGTACTCTACGAGACACAAGATATATGTCGATTGGCGGCTGTGATGAGGTGCTCTAGGGCTATAGAATGGTTAACATATAATCGTACAGGCCCATAGCCTTGTGCCACCGTACGATTGTTCTCGTGTACATATGTTTTCTTCGTAGATTAAATAGCAGTAGCATCGAGGCTTCGTAAGCCAATATGAATGTTCTGAGCATCAGAACATTCCTTAAATACGAGAGATCCCGTACAAATACCTTTTTAGAATATCACAGGGCTGGTATTCCCCCTCAGACAGGATAGACGATCACTGAGGAATAGCTAAGAACCATGGGAAAGTTCCCTAGGCTCTTATAGCTACCCGTCTAGCGGGTTATTAGTGAGAGCAGCCAGGTGGCCTCCTTGGCACCTCCACTTCCGTGCTGGTACAAGTACCCTGTAGCCAGTCTGCAGCACCTATCCTTGGACTCCGACATCCCGAACGTAGATGCCCTCCACGGCAATAACCCTGTAGCCAACGAAGACCCACCACCGAATGGCCCCCCTCCCACACCGAAAGTCTCGTGCCCACAACTCATTTACACGCCTCGACACCGACCAACGATCCAGCTTCCTCCACCTCTGGGACCGTCTGCCGTTGCACCTACGCGACGTCATGTTCGACCTCCACAGTTCTGGATGGTCGCCATCGGTGATCGACGACTTGGGCGACGCCCTCTGCGAGTTCCAGGACGTCTTCTCCACCTCCAAGATCGATTTCAGCTGATGTTCCCTTATCCCCTTCACGATTCCGTGCCCCCGGACAGAGCTGCGGTTACCTCCCGCCCATACCGGAGTAACCCCATCCTCGCCAAAAAGGCGGAAGCCGTCCTCGACCAGTACCTGGCCACCGGCCTGAGTCAGCACTCAACATTGACATACTACAGCCCAATGGTCCCCATACCCAAGAAAGATGGAGGTGTCTGTATCACAATCAACTACAAGAAGCTGAATACCATCAGCTCCATCGGTCAGCTCCCCATCCCCCGCGTCGACGAAGTCCTCGAATCCTTGGGCAAAGGCCGTAGGTTTTCCCTGTTCGACTTGGTCTCCTATTTCCACCAGACTAGCATCGACACGGACACCGTTCCCCTGACAGCGTTCTGTACGCCCAACCGACTGTTCGAATGGCTTGTTATATGCCGCAAGGCAGCAGCGCCTCCCCCGGCTGGTTCGTGAAGGTCATCCACAAGGTCATCAAAGGCCTGGAACGTGTTGCCGCATGCTTCGACGATACCATCGTCTCCAACCCCGCCCCTTCCGCCCACACCCCCAGTATTTGAGCACTCTTCGCACCCCGACGTAAGCACACCCTTACGTTTTCCCCTGCCAAACCCAAACTTGGTGCCACCTCCGCCGAGTTTCTGGGCCACACCATCACAGCCGATGGCATCAGCCCCAACTTCGCCATGATCACCGCCCTCACCAAGATTATTATACCCCAAAACAAGGAACACGTACGCTCACTCTTTGGAGGCATCAACTACTACGGCAAGTTTCGCGACGCCTCCGCCCCATAACCGTCTTACTAAAACAAGGCGCCGTCTTCGACTTCACCCCGGCCATCGAAACCCCCGTCCGCGATACCCTTCGCTAACTAGCCAAATCCCCGAACCTGGTCTACCCCGACTGGGATGCCATCGCCGACGACTGCCGCCCATTCCAGCTATACTGCGACACCAGGTTCGATATCTTTGGCGCCACCCTGGAGCAAGAACAATCTGAAGGCTCCGTCCGACACATTTTCTACATTAGCCGCGCGACCCTCGACTCTGAACATTCCTGGATGCCCCTCGATCTCAAGGCCTGAAGCATCGTTTGGGCAATCAAAAGGCTGCGCGGCCAACTCTGGTCCACCAAATTCCGCATCTACTCGGACCCCAAGGCGCTCGAGAACATCACCAAGGTAGGCGAACGCAACCCTGCATCCGGCGATGGATTGAGTTCATCTCGGCGTACACCTTCATCCTGGAATATCGCAAAGGTACGAACAACGGCAACACCGAAACCTTTTCCGCTTTCCGGAACCAGCCACCAAAGCCGACTGCACCAGACCCAACCACCTTACCGGTCCCGACGCCGTCGACATCTACCTCGGACGCCCCTATGGCTTCATGCCGTGCGAACCACCTACGCCGGATGTGGGCTTGGGTGGGCTCGTACCCCCCCTTCCCACCCTACCCCAACCGTTCAGCCCCTCCCCTTCGCCACTGACGACTTCACCAATTTCCGCCTTCTGGGACAACGACTGGAGCGCATCGACCTCTTACCGTCCCCCAGTACCTTCGCCGGGCATATCTCGGTCCATCACACCGTAAACGGACCACCTCCGGGCCCCGAGAAAGCCATTATGGATACCGGTGCTCCTCCAGGCTCGGGTTCCAGGCCGCCCGTCGTCTCCCCGCCATCCACCATTGGCGCCACGACTCCAACTCCCTCAGACCTGATCTCGTTTCGGACCCGTCAACGCGCCGCCGCTGTCGCGAGAACCCCTCGAGCCACAACCGACTATGGCTTCGGCCGCCGACCACAGCCAACCACTTCCAGAACATCTGCATCCACCCGCCGCATGTCAGCGCCCCCAACCAGGGCCCAGCCGAGGCTTCTTGAAACGACACCGCCTCCAGCCATATCTTGCGTGCTACCTGCGACGATCACACCTTAGACACCTACCCACTCACGGCCGCTCCCTTCGATATCGGCCTCCCCGCCGACCCCGTCATCGCCGCCCCTACTCTCGGAACCCGACGTCGAACCCGACGATGACCTCCACCTATTCGCCCGCATCGAGCATCGCACCTACAACGACTGGGGACGGGAGCAACGTACCGAGCCCCTATGCTCTGCCGCCATCCGCTTCCTATCGCTGGGCTCCCCTTACCTGCCACCAACCGACTTTCTGGACTTGATCCCGTCGACTCGGCGTCCACAGCATTCCGACCTCCTCGCCCTTGCCGCCAAACGTACACTCCACCGTACCGAGGACGAAATCCCTCTCCTGGTACGACGACCGCCGAACCCCCCACCCGAGAATACCCCCCCCCCACCCCTATAAATATATATATATTTATAGGTTGGGTTGGCGTCGGTTGGCAACGACGCTGTAAAACACGCTACTCGCTGCGTGAGCTAGACAACCAGGGTGCCGTTTTTTTTGTTATTTTTTTTCGGCGGTCACCAAAGCTGGCGGTCGAGTAGATCATTTGTGCGGGGTGGAGAACCTTTGTTCCGCACAAGGGGAATGGTCGTTTCACGTAGTGTTAATATGGTAAGGCGTCCGCGAGGCAGTTACATAGTAAAACCCATTGCTGTCTCCGGAAGTGGCCACACCAGAACTTAAATTCACTCATTAAAGCTGTCGTTCATATGCAAGTCCGCCTCAGAGGCGGTTCTTGGCAGGATGCAGCTCACCCTCCATGTGACTCGCCCAATACCTCACGGCGCTTCGCGCTTGGTGCAAGCAATGTCTGCCTCGTTGGTGAAAACCCAACGTGCTCCGTTCCGGCATTGTAGGGATGTGAGGGTCCATGGTCATATGACTACGGCCGTGCACGACATGAGTACACCCCCTCCAGCCCCTCTGCGCATCTTCGTTCCGATGCCGACGCACCCCTGGGTGCTACAAACATGCCACGCCACTACTCCATACACCTGGGAGTCACACGAACGGTTCGCATGATGGCATGTTTCTTCTGGTGGGTCGGCATGGGCATTTCCGCCCGCTGGGTACGCCTCTGCCTCAAGTGCCAGGCCCGCAATACTTCTCGCCAAACCATACGCTGGCCCATCCCCGCCCGCTCTTTAACCAACAGCCCTGGCATCACCGTGAGCGTCGATTCCTTTGGACCCTTGCCCCTCACCCGACATGGAAACGTCTACACCTTGTTCTTCACCGACCATTTCAGCCGCCGCGCTGACATGTTTGCCGTCTCAGCAGCTCAGTTCACGGCTTCCGGCACCGCCGATATCTTCATCGACAAGTACATCACCCTTTGGAGGTGCCCAGTGACACTCCTCTTGGACAATGGCCTACACTTTACTTCGAAGCTCGCTCGCGCCGCCTACGACCGCCTCGGCGTCAACACGGTCAACACCAGCGCCTACGACCCCTGGACCAACGGCGGCGTCGAGGACGGCAACCCCGTTTTGGCCCAGATGCTCTCCATGATTAGCAACGAACACCAACACACTGGGACCTACTGCTGCCACACGTCTCTTCGGCCTACAACTCCATGAACGCCGCCACTGGGCTTGCGCCCAACGGGTGCAGACCGGCCGTCTTCCCCGCCGCCTGCTCTCCGTCTTCAAACCAGACAACATCGGCGTTCACCAGAGCCTGAAACGCGACCACCTAACGTACATCACCCTTGCCACCGACCGACAACAAGGCGCCTACTCCCTCGTCCAAGAGTTGTACCACATCACCACCTCGCGCCTGTCACTCCGAAACGCCCCCATCATGGCCGCCCTCTCAGCCTCCCCTCCTTTCACCGTAAGTGACGGGGCCCGGGTCTATAACTCCACTTCCACCATCCGCTAGGGCGCCAAAAAGGACACAGCGTAATCGTGCTCAAACCGAAGCTCGCCCTCAACTGGAACGGGCCCTTTAAGATCCTCGTCGTGGGCCCCGCGGTCGCCTCCGACGCCCCCGACAACTATTCAATTGACAGTGATGATCAGGAGACGGAGTGGCACCAACAGCCCCAAGTGTGCCCAGACAAGTACTGCCCTATGCATTATGTCCCAGAGAAAAGAAGATGATGTGTTTATGTCTTGAATATTACAGCAGTACTCAAGGGAACACAAGGAGAAGAGGGTTGGAGTGGGTGTAGGTTGGAGTGAGATGAGGTGGGAGCGCGAACTCCTACCCATCACGTCTGCCCACCATCCACAATATATCGCACGTTCCCGAACCACAAACCGAGGTCCATTACGAGCCACAAATCAACAATTCTCAATTCCAGAATAGCCCGCAATGTCCCGTTCACTATAGTCAATGGACTTTCCACATAATATTTATGGGCGACTGTAAATCTCGTAATGCCGCAAGCGGAGCGGCCGATTCGCCACACTGTTAGTGGATATAACCTATATCGAACAACAACCGCCCCCTACTATTTATCGAACCACATTCCGACCTTCCCGGACGGGACTCCAATCCACGCGCCTCCGCAAAACGATGCAATCTTTGCTGGAGTCCCGACGACATCACCGACCTCCCCAAGTGCCTGCCTGCGGACCTCATAACCTACGCTCTCGTCGCCTCCGCCACCAATTCTCCGCCCTACCACGTCGCGGTCGACGACGTCACAACACCATCGGAGCGCCTCGAGGTCGAGGACATTGCCGGCCATCAACTCGTACGCAGTCGCGGTGGGGTTATCGCCGTCCTGTACGAGATCTATTGAGCCGGACTTCTCAGCCCTTCTTGGGAATGCGAGCTCGACGTCCAACACTCCAGGCACCACATATTACTTGACTGGTCCGGAGCCCTGGCGCAACACCGACAGACAAACCTCCTCTACCCAAACACGTGCATAGGCGCCGCACACCGAGAACTGTTAAGATCACAAGGTCAAATAGTTCTCACCTCCGGCTACTCCCTGGTCTCCCGCGGTCTCTGACTCCGCAACTTCAGTCCAACCACTCTCTGAGGCACACGTTTGGTACACGCGACGACCTCTGGTGACTGGGCAAGATATCCCACCGCGCGCCCTCAGACGCCTCTTCGGACAGCTCCCCGGACTCTTCCCCGGATGGTTCAACATAATCCGGTTCCTGCACGACCCCGGCCCCATCAAGATCGACCTTTAGCCTGCTCGCTACACTACCGTCTGGAACTCCACCTCTGGCTCGTGGTGTTTGCAACACCATGAGACTGAAACCCTAGCCCGTGGGATACCGCGGAGTACAGATGCGCCCCGCGGAGCCCTCGCCGCTTATGCCCCTCTCCCTTGCTAGCCTTCAATAGCTACGCGCGCTTGGTTCTGGATAGTTTCTACCCCCATAGCATAGAATAGCTCTTCAGAGATAGTCTTCAACCATCGACAGTAGTTTGTTGTTCCGGGTTGTCTAAAACTTAGGCGTGTTCCGCCCGCGATACCCCCGCATCTCGGCTTGATATTCGTTTATGCGTTGGTTGCGCTCAAGAATACGATGGACTATGTTAGGGAGTTCCATATACCGATGAGGCATTATGTGTAACGGTGTACCTTCGGTCAATTGGCGGTTAATCGGTGGGAAATCGGTGGATAATCATCGGCTGAATTACAGATGATCTGGGACGTTTGTATCTGGCAGTATGATGGATGATGCCCTTTTCGAGCTCCACCACGAGCTCCCACTCGGCAGTCCTGTACTAATACGAGAGAAGCTTTACATTGTATTGCTGTCCTGAGTCACCACGACGCGTTCCCGCACCAACTACGTACGCCTTTATAGATCAAGCAACACACTAGTGAGCCGGTGATCGTCTACTGGTACAGGCGTGGCCTCGGCCAGCCTAGCGAGGCGGGAACCAGCTCCGAGCGATGCCTGAATCAGAAGAGCTAAGCGTGGACGCTGGCGTCGAAGCAGAGGAGAGGATGAGAGAGATGCGAAAAGAGATCGAGATGCTGAACAGAACAGTGGAAGAGCAGAAGCTGTGAGCCCAGAGGGACGCGCTTCTCGCAGAGGCGAGAAGGGAGGGCGGTGGGGGGAGAAGAGAAAAAGCAGCTGCGAGGGACGCAGCATCGACGACTGCTGTGCCAACACCTGGGCAAGGAGCTCAAACGGGCGCGTCGCGCTTTTCGTTTTCCCGCCCTAGTCTTACTCAGTCAAAACCCCCCAAATTTGATAATATAGAAGGCCCCTTTGGTATGTCGCGAAGTGAGTTTCAGGCCTACTTGTCGTCGCTCGGTTGCCTGCACGTCCACTAGTCGACAGCTATCCCAGTGATGATAGGAGACATGAATGTGTGTCAGGAAGAGTTGGAGCAGAGGCACACGCTGCAAGAGGTTTCGGATGCGCGGTTTGCGTATGGTTTGATGATGGAATCGATGACGGGATATGCTATTGTCGAGTTTCGCATGCAGCAGGCCATGCCGCCAAGTGGTGCATGGCAAGAGTTGGATAAATACTACATGCCAGAGGAAATTTGGAACCATTCGAATGACAGAGGGTGAGAACCCCCTGTTATATCTCGGCAGGGTAGATCAGGCGGCTGACCAGTTGGTCATGTTAGACTGTGGGAAGGGTGTCGAGGAGGGAAGCCGCCACATAGTGAACAACCTTTCATCCCTGTACAACAACCAAAGCAAGTCCATCCTTTCCCGCCCGTCCTTCCCTCGTTCCGAGATCGATGAGATCATAAACGATGCGTACGCGAATGGCAAGGTCGAGAAGGAGATGGTATCCAAGCCGTTGGGTGTGAAGGGGGTGGGAGATCCGCATGCCTTATACGCCGGAGCTGCGCAACCTGCCGGTGGGGGAGGAGCAGGTTCAGACGGGGGAGGGAAGTACAGAAGAGGCGGGAGGTTCAAGGGTGGTCAACAGCAACAGCAGCAGCAACAGCAGCAGCAGCAGCCCCAACAGCAGCAGCAACACCGTCACCCGGAGAAAAACGGTGGCGGTGGAGGCAGAGCTGCACGGCAGGGCATACCTGGCCCTCAATGGCTTTGGGATGCCGCGGCATGCGGGTACCGTTGGGATGACTCTGGTCCAAATTCGTTTGGTACTAGTGGGCAGGTTCCGCCGATGGGCTGGGCACCTATCGCGCCGCAGCCTGGAGCTATGCCTCCGATGCCCCCGCCGCCGGTGGGTGTTCCGACGGGCTGGGGTCCCCCACCGGGTGGTACGCGAAGGGGATCAAACGGGCTTTGTTTTCGCTGCAACCGGCCGGGTCACTTTGCCGCAAAATGCCCGGCTGTCCACGCGCACATGAATATCGCAATCCCGTTTGCTGCCCCCCAGCACCCCTCCGTGTACTACGGCGGCAGCTGGCTGCAGGAGACACCCTACGGCAGTAGTGGCTACACCTCAGCCGGAGATTCTCCGCCACAACCCTCCTCGAGCCGTCACCCTGGCCTGACGGACAGCGGCAACTATGCGCCTACGTTCGACCCACATCTTCTCACCGCGCAGTCTGCGCAGCAAGGCAGGGGTAGTGGCCACGGTTTTATTGCGGGGTATAAATGGGGGGAGTGGGTAGCTGATTCGGGTGCTACTTTTTTCATGTAACGGGTAACGCCTGGGGTATGGTAGAGTGTACCCCCCCCTGCCCCGGCAGGGGTAGTTTAGTCATCGGTGACATTAGGTCACTGAAGGTTGCATGTTTTGGAAGGTTACCGATGGGGATGCATAGCCTACAGGGTGACGTACAGGTCAAGTTGTTGAACGTAGCGTATGTACCCCGTGTGCGCTTTAACCTGTTTTCACTTCACGCGGTAATGCAGAAATGCCCCATCACGCTTAATGCTGATGGAGCTCATCTGTTGGGCGGGGGTTTGCCATTCGTGCGTAGGGGCGCTGGTTCTTACGTAGAGGCTACACAGATTGTTGAGGCCCGGTTCAATTCCTGGCGAGGAGACCGTTCGCGGGGATACTGCCTTCGAGGAAAGGGAGCGCTCCACCACCGCCGCCCTCGGACGAGGAGTGCTCTCCTCCGCCACCGCCGCCCTCGGCAAAAGAGTTATTTCCTCCGCCTTCACCGACGCCGTCGTCGCCGTCCCCGCGCGCGCCGGAGCCTCTGGGGGGGCCCGGCGTACGGTCCGAACTGCCGTCGCCGTTCTCACTGCTGCCGCCGCAACCGCCGCCATCAATGCCGCTGCCGCCGCTGCCACCGCCGCCGCCGTCACCATCGCCGTCGCTGCCGCCGTCTTCGTCACCGCCGCCACCTCCGCGCAGCAGCAGCAGTCACCACAGCCGCAGCTTTCACAGCGTGCTGTCCGGAAGCTGGGTGGTTACAACCCGGGCCCGGAGGATGGCGACGTGGAGAGGGACAGGACCAGGGGGGAGACTGTCCGGCACCGGGAGGCTGCGGGGCATGGGCTGCAATCGATGATGGCGGCACGGGAGGGTATAGGTCATGTACTCTTCCACCAAGCCCCACCGCACAACCCCCCCCCCCTCCATCCTGCACGCCCGGCGAGCGAGCTTTCGACGAACTCGTATGCTAAAGCGTGTGCCGACCAGCATGCGGCCATCTGGAGGCAGGCGATGGAGAGGGGTTACCATGGACTGGCGGACGCGGGGGTGTTTGGGGCGACGTAGCAACCAAACGGGCTGAACGTCATCTCGGCCAAGTGGGTGTTCGCCTGGAAGTCCAACGAACATGGTGATGTGGTCCGGGCGAAGGCGGGACTGGGGGCGCGAGGTTTGAAGCAGCGTGAGGGTTTTGATTCCTTTTGAGATGTTTGCCCTCGCCCCTGCGGCGTCGTGTTTTCGTTTGCTGGGTGCTATTGCGTGCGAATTGGTTTTGGATTTGTGTCCTTTTGATGCTGAGCAAGCGTTCGTTCAGTCGAGTTTGGAAGAGAGTGTCTTCATGCGACTGCCCCCCGGTGGCGGCGACATGTCTGGCAAGCTTCGTAGTCAGGTTGAACGGCAGTCTCTGCGGCTTGGAGCAAGCGTCGAGGCCGTGGCACAACCACCGACTCGCCCACATGAAGAGTCTTGGATTTGAGCAGAGCCCAGCTAACGCGTGTGTCATGCGGTTGGTCGAGTCGCGCTGTCTCCATAATAACAGTACTTCATGTGGATGATATTTTCGCTGTAAGACGCAAAGCCAGGTGCGACCAGGTCTGTGATGACCTGAACAGTCTTGTCCCGATCAAAAACTTGGGCGAACTGCGGTGGTATGCTGGTCGTCGTGTTCTTAGGGGTTGGGATGCTGGTACTTTGACGATCTCGCTGGCACAGCCAGAAATGTGTCTAAAAACGGCGCTTCGGTGAGTATGTACAGCAAAAGTCGAATTTTACAGCAGCAGCGCGTGTTTCTACTGCTGTAACAGGCCAAGATGAGCGCACACACGGCAGGCTGCAAGCATTAACACAACAACAAAAAGTGAGCGTTGCGGTGTTATAGTTGCTCTATGGCTTGCGATGGTCCGCAGCCCTTGTTTATGGGCGGTTGCAGCCTTCCTCTGGCCCTAATACAGTTCGGGGAGACAAGCCTTACCAGCAGATCGGAGGACAGTGTGCCGGCCACGAGGGCTCAAGTGACGCCGGCATTGGATAGAGGGGAGCAGAGCTGGTAGTAGTGTACGTACACCGAATCATGCAGTAGTGTAGCATGATAAGGAGCGTTAGCAGTCGCAAACGGTAGCAACAGCAGTAGCACAGCAATTAGCAGCAGCAATGCCAGCAAAAGCAGTCGAAGAAGCACGGGGGGTGTACGTCAGGGTCAGGTCGGGGACTGGGACAGCTAGATAGACGCCGCACACGCCCCAGCATACGTCGCACAGCCCCCTCCTCTCCAGCCAGTAGACGGTGCACTTTCATGTCATGCATGGCGGTGGTAGTCGTATGACCATAAAACCTCGCATCCCTACAATGCCGGGACGGAGTACGTAGCACGTCGGAGTTTTCACCGACCACGCAAACATTGGTTGCACCAAGCGCGAAGCGAACCGTGAGGTGGTGGGCGAGTGGCATGAAGGGTGGGCTGGCTGCATCCTCTACTAAGAACCGCTTGTAAGGCGGGTTTTCTTGCATATGGATGACAGCGACGAATTAATCTCTTTTAAGGGCCAGCGGAGGGGGGGGGGGGGGGGGCTCCGCCTGACCCCCCGGGGGGCATGCCAATCCCCCCCCCCGGCAAAACAGAGAAAAAAAAAAGAAGGGGAGCGGGGGGGAGGGGGGGGGGGGGGGCATGCCAATCCCCCCCCCCGGCAAAACAGAGAAAAAAAAAAGAAGGGGAGCGGGGGGGAGGGGGGGGGGGGGGGTCATGCCATATCCCCCCTCCGGCAAAGCAGAGAAACAAAAGAGATGGAACGGCGGGAATAGTGGCGAGATCAGGCCAAGCCCATCCCGCGCACAAACAAACCGAAAGAAAACCAAAAAAAAAAAAGGACGCCCAGAGCCACGGCGGTGCCATGAAAAAATACGGGTAATTAATACGTTATAGAGTACATCGCGCATGGCCTTACCACAGCCAGCCGCGCCAACATTCGCACCCGTTGTGTCGCGGCATCCTACGCACAGTTCGACGACCAAGCAAATACCGTCCACGACCCCAAAGCATCCAAACAAATCTCCGAAACACCCGACGAGAGAAAAACCCCAAATTCAAAAAACCAAAACTAGAAATAAAAAATGAAAAAAAAGAAAAAAAAACGAAGCAAAAAACAAAACAAAACAAAACAAATGAAAAACAGCAGAACATCCTGGTAGTTTACTGTATATATCATATGGTATGTAAGCCCAGCCGCGATGGAGGCACACCGAAAACATAAGAAAGCTGAAAAAGAAATCAAATGCGGTGAGGGAGGGGGAAGGCGGAAGCAGCAGAGGAGGACGAAGAAGCAGACGGAGTCCGGGGCGGCAAAATAAAAAATACACAAAAAACAAACCCAACATAAAACAAAACAAAACAAAACAAAACAAAAGGCATGCCGAGCCATATGCCCCCCTGCCGCCGCCCTCACCCCCGTCCCCCTGACTCCAAAACAAAACGCCTTCTACACCGGGGAAAGCGGGGACCTTTGGTCCAGGTTAAAAATTGGACGGAAGAAACAAAATGGGGGAGGGGGACGGGGACGGGGACGGGGGAGAGGGAGGAAACAAAAAAGCGACGAGTTTCGCTGCCTTTCGTCCTTCGCTGCGACTGCTTAATTGCTCCAAAAAACATCACCCACGAGGGAAATTTTTGGAAGTCAGCAGAGCACAGTCTAATTAAAACCCTCTGGTCACCCCTACACTCAACCCCACACCCCCACACCCAGAAACCCCCAACCCCTCTCCCCGGTACGTAGACGCGAGAGAGCCGGGGGNNNCCCCGAGGGTTTCCCCCCCCCCCCCGAAGCGCAACCCTCTCCCGAAACGCCAATTCCCGACAGAGGAAACGTCCTCCCGACCGTTTCCCCCCCGAAGAACAACCCCCTCGCTAAACAAATCGTCCCCGAAGCGCAAACTCCTCCGGACGGTTTCACCCTGTATAGCACAACCCCTCTAAAGCTACCCATCCATAAGCTGCAGTATACCACATAGCGCATGGATGGTTCCCATACAGTTTTGCCTGTGTCTTGCCCCAACACCTGGCATTTAGTGCCGTAAGCTGTGACAAGCGATGCTTACGTACGCAATTCCAGCGATGCTTACGTACGCAATTCTAGCGTGCCCAGTACGATTTCACGACGGCACTGTCCGGCACGAATGCCTGAAGCAGCATACATGCTAAGCCCTTCACCGGAAATGAACGAACAAACCCCGTCTTAGGGCCGATATTGTCGAAGAGTGGTATATTATGATTTTCCTGATTTTCCTGATTATCCTGATTTTCCTGATTTTAGTCCCTAAACGAGAAAGTTTATTCGTGAGCGTTCCTGATTTTCTTATCCCTCTGTTAAGATTTCCTTGGATTACGTAGGGACATATTCCCTCTTTGATTACCTCTTTTTCCCCCTGTTGTGTTTTTCAGAAAAAAGAGGAAAACCAGGGGAGGGGGGGGGGGGGCGGGAGCTTGCTTGCTTTTGTGATCACAACCCAGTAGATGAAAAAACCCGAGAAGTCACGCGAAAAACAAAAAAGCAGAAAAAGGCTTCGGAAAACACGTGAGAGAGACGCAAGCAGAGACACTATAATAGAGACTGCAAGAGCGAAAACACCACGGGGAGGAAAAAACAAATAAAAATGTTCGGCTGTGGTCAAATACAAATCTTGGACCACCAGACCAGCCCCATTAACCCTGCCACCACTTGCCCCCAAAACGTTATCCCACACGAATTCTCAAGTAGTCTGGTCTCCACAACAAACGGGGGTGTGCAGTTCTAAAGGAGTTAACCCCGTCTCCGTTCTCAAACCACAACCTCCACCCCCTGCCCCTACCCAGCCCCAGTACCGCCCAGCATACACCGGGTAGGGGGGAGATGACGGGGGTGACTCGACCAGCAACCAGCCGCCGCCGGGTCGGACCCTGGCTCCCTCTGTCCAAGGCGCCTCCCTTCTGAAGGCCGGCAGGCAGGTAGCCGTGGGAGATAAACACTCTTCCAAGTTCCGGCCGCCCAGCTGAGCCCCGCCATCTCCCGAAGCCACGGCGAGCCTCACTCCAGTAGTCCTCAAAACCCGGTGTGCTCCGTCCCGGCAATGTAGGGATGCGAGGGTCTATTATGGTCATACGACTACGGCCATGCACGACATCAGTACACCCCCCCCCCCCCCCCCCCCCCCCCCCCCCCCCCCCCCCCCCCCCCCCCCCCCCCCCCCCCCATTTTCCCGCCTCTTCAAGAAGGAAACCCTGCGAGGGATCACGCAATCGATCCCCACTTAGCGGACTTGTCCCTCTCTCCGGCAGACCCACCGACACCGCCACCATCACCGCCACGGCTAACTCCACCGCCCCCCCCCCCCCCCCCCCCCCCCCCCATTTTCCCGCCTCTTCAAGAAGGAAACCCTGCGAGGGATCACGCAATCGATCCCCACTTAGCGGACTTGTCCCTCTCTCCGGCAGACCCACCGACACCGCCACCATCACCGCCACGGCTAACTCCACCGCCCCCCCCCCCCCCCCCCCCCCCCCCCATTTTCCCGCCTCTTCAAGAAGGAAACCCTGCGAGGGATCACGCAATCGATCCCCACTTAGCGGACTTGTCCCTCTCTCCGGCAGACCCACCGACACCGCCACCATCACCGCCACGGCTAACTCCACCGCCCCCCCCCCCCCCCCCCCCCCCCCCCATTTTCCCGCCTCTTCAAGAAGGAAACCCTGCGAGGGATCACGCAATCGATCCCCACTTAGCGGACTTGTCCCTCTCTCCGGCAGACCCACCGACACCGCCACCATCACCGCCACGGCTAACTCCACCGCCCCCCCCCCCCCCCCCCCCCCCCCCCATTTTCCCGCCTCTTCAAGAAGGAAACCCTGCGAGGGATCACGCAATCGATCCCCACTTAGCGGACTTGTCCCTCTCTCCGGCAGACCCACCGACACCGACACCATCACCGCCACGGCTAACTCCACCGCCCCCCCCCCCGCCGCCAACACCGCCTCCTCCAATCCCTCCGCCGCCGCCTGCCCCGCCCCGCGGACCGTCGTCGTACTCCCCGCGCCGTCCGTTGTTCATCCCGTTGGTGTACTGGCGGGGGGTGGCTGATGCTCTCGGGGCGCCCGCCGCTCCGTACTGGTTGAAGCGCTGACGGAGGCGGCGCTTCTCTCGGATGGCCTCTGCCAACTGTACCAGCAGTGGCGGTGGTAGTCGTGGTGGCGGTGGCGGTGGTGGCGGTGTGGTGGTGGGGTTGGTGATATGGTGACACAACAGGGGTAGGACAACAGGGGGTGAGACAACAGGGTGGGGCACAGGGGGTGAGGCACAGGGGGTGGGACAGCAGGGTTGAGTCGAGACAATCAGGGTTGATTGGTTTGACACAGTCAGGGTTGATTGGTGACACACAAAAACAGTGATTGAGTAAGACACCTCTTGGGACAATAGTCGTGACACAAAAATGAGACAGCAACGACGAAACGCAAGAAGAAGACGCAAGTAACAATGAACGAAAACAAACCATGCACAAAAAACAAACCATGTACAAGTACAAAGGACGCGGTGGTTAGTAATCAGCGAGTGTGCAGTGGTGAGACCCATCCCGAGACAAATCGTGACACACACACCAATTCATTCCACAAATGGAACAACAACGAAACGCAAAAGAAGACGCAATGGCATACGCGAAAGGTACAGAGGAGGCGGTGGTTGGCAAGTGGCAAGTAGTGAATATGACGTGGCCGAGATTTACACAAAAATGGTTTATGGTCCACACCAACTCCTGATTCCATCTCCATTTCCGAGAAATTTCCCCACGTGATAAAAAATGGTCGATGGTCCACACCAACTGCTGGTTGCATCTCCATTCAGAGAAATTTCCCCACACGTGCTACAAAGTGGTGATAAGGCCACACCAACTTCTCGTTCCATCTCCATTTGCGAGAAATTTCCCCCACGTGTGACAAAGTGGTTTCATGGTCCACACCAACTCCTAATTCCATCTCCATTTCCGAGAAAATTCCCCACGTGTGACAAAGTGGTTGATGGCCCACACCAACTCCTAATTCCATCTCCATTTCCGAGAAAATTCCCCACGTGTGACAAAGTGGTTGATGGCCCACACCAACTCCTAATTCCATCTCCATTTCCGAGAAAATTCCCCCTGTTGTATAAAGTATTTGATGATCCACACCAATTCCTAATTCCATCTCCATTTCCGAGAAATTTCCCCGTGTTGACAAAATGGCCGATAGTCCACACCAACTCCTCATTACATCTCAATTTCGAAGAAATTTCCCAACGTGATACAAAAGGGTTGATAGGCCAGAGCAACTGCCCATTCCATCCCCATTTCCGAGAAGTTTCCCCACACGCGTTACAAAGTGGTGATAAGGCCACACCAACTCCTCATTCCATCTCCCTTTCCGAGAAATTCCCCACGTGTTACAAAATGGTTGATTGCCCACACCAACTCCTCCTTACATCTTCATTTCCGAGAATTTTCTCAACACGTGTTACACAATGGTTTATATGGTCCACACCAACTCCTGACTACATTTTCATTCCGAAACAAATCCCAGATGTGGCAATACAGCCCACACTAAGCTCTCATCACATCTATTATATAAATTTGCGATAAATTTCCCGCGCGAGCGGGACTCAAAAAGATCAGCAAGCATACTGTTGGGGTAAAGCTCCGCCGTTGGCTCCCTTCAAAAAACAGCCGAAGGTACACCACCTACCGTAGCAAAAGTACCCCTCCTGCCGTAACAGAGATACCCTTCTACCGTAGAAAAGGTACCCAGTCTACCGTAGAAAAGGTACTCAGTCTACCGTAGCATAAGGTACCCCATCTACAGTAGCAAAAGTGCCGTATTGTACCGCGGCAAAGGTACCCCATTTACCGTATAAAAGGTACCCTTTCTACCGTAGAAAAGGTACACTTCTACCGCAGCAAAGGTGCCCCATCTACCGTAGAAAAAGCCACCCTTGGGCCGTAGAAAAGGTACCCTTAACCGGAGCAAAGGTACCCCATCCACCGTGGAAAAATTACCCCTTATGCCGTAGAAAACGTACCCTTCTACCGTAGCAAAGGTACCCCATCTACCGTAGAAAAAGTACCCCCTGTACCGTAGAAAAGGTACCCTTCTACCGTAGAAAAGATACCCAGTCTACCGTAGCAAAAATACCTCTCCTGCCGTAACAGAGATACCCTTCTACCGTAGAAAAGGTACTCAGTCTACCGTAGCATAAGGTACCCCATCTACAGTAGCAAAAGTGCCGTATTATACCGCGGCAAAGGTACCCCATTTACCGTAGAAAAGGTACCCTTTCTACCGTAGAAAAGGTACACTTCTACCGTAGCAAAAGGTGCCCCATCTACCGTAGAAAAAGTAACCCTTGTGCCGTAGAAAAGGTACCCTTAACCGGAGCAAAGGTACCCCATCCACCGTAGAAAAATTACCCCTTATGCCGTAGAAAACGTACCCTTCTACCGTAGCAAAGGTACCCCATCTACCGTAGAAAAAGTACCCCCTGTACCGTAGAAAAGGTACCCTTCTGTCGTAGCAAAGGTATCCAGTCTACCGTAGAAAAAGTACCCCCTGTGCCGTAGAAAAGGTATCCCATGTACCGTAGAAAAGGTGCCCCATCTACCGTACCAAGCGTACCTCTTCTTCCGCAGCACAAACATCCCATCTACCGTAGCAAAAGCATCTACCGAACCAAAGGTACTTCGTACCTCCACCGTACACAGCAAAGTATACCCAAATTAACGTGGCAAGAGTCTCCCTTCTAAGGCAGCAAAGGTACCCCAGCCGTCGTAGTAAAAAGTGCCTCCATCTAGCGTAGCAAACGAACCCCCATCTACCGTGGAACACGTACCCGTTCCGCCTGTGCCAAAGGTACTCCATCTACCGTACAAAAGGTACCCCATCTAGCGTAGCAAAAGTACCCCTTCCGGCGCAGCAAAAGTACCCCTTCTCGCGAGGCGAAAGTACCCCTTCCACCGGTAGCACGGCTCGTTCGCCGCCGCCGCCGCCGCCGCGGCTGATCGCTTCCACCTACGGTATCGCCTGCTCGTTCTATGTCAGATTTGAATAAAAAAACACAAAAAGAGCATTTAGACGACCGCTTAAAGTGTCTACATCTTGGCGCGACATAGTCGGTCCAGAAAAAAACCCGAGTGCGCCGAAGTTTGCGACAACGTTCCCGTGTATATATAGGGGATCAAAAAGGGGCTTCGGTGCAAGAAACAAATAACTTACCTAAACCTTGGTTGAGGCATACCAGGTAGTTCCTTAAAGAAGCACTGGTCTACTGGCCACGGACTAGGCCCTGGCGAGGAGTTAAGTTAAGATGAGAACAAGGACAACAACAGCAACCATATGTTCGTGTTTTGTTTTTTGGTCGCTTTTAATTTTTTTGCCTTTCCTGGCTCTTGTGTCCGCTTACCCGTTGCCCTAGCTCTTCGAGGACGCGACGCTCGTGGTGCGCGAACTTGGCTACGATGCTTGGGCCGTAGTCCATCTGCTCCTCGAGAGTGAAGTGCCACAAGTACCCATGCTCCTTGTACACCTTCCAACAACAAGCCAAGAGAGAGAGGCGAAGAGAGAGAGGCAAAGCGAGAGACGGATGAAGAAAGATAAAAGCAGAGCAGAGGGAGAGACATGCAAATCGAAACCAAGCGAGGCAGAGAGGGAGACGTGCAAAGTGATGTCGAGAAAGTGGCAGTCGTTTGTCGAGCGCCCCGACGCCCGAGCAAACGCAAAAGTCACCCGGCCGAGAGGCGACCAGCAATGAAGCGGGCAAAGGGATATCCGCCTTCCCTCCCTCCCTCCCCCATTTCCTCTCCCCCTGCCCCACTCCCTCCCTTCTCGCCCACCCTCTCTCCCTTCCGCGCATACACCGCGCACACATCGCGCAATCACCGAGTGATCAGGCGGGACAAGGTACACGCTCGCTTCCTTCCCCCCTGCCTGCCTCCCTTTTGCGCATTTACCGAGCACACGATATGCATACAACGCGCATACACGGCTCGTTCATATAGGTTTCCTTCCCTCCCACCCTGCCTACGTCCCTCTCTCCTGCGCAATACACCGCGCAAACACCGCTTACAGCCCGAACACACGCCGTGTGTTTACCGTGCGTACAACGCACGTTCACTTGAGGTTATCTCCATCCCGCCCTATACCCCCGTCCCTGCCTGCGCGTACCCCATGCTGAAACATTTATCTAACTCGCTCCCCCCCTCGCTTCTCCCTTCCACGAGTACAGCACGGGCACACCGCCAATACACCCACACGCCCATACGCTGCGCATACGCCGCTCATACACACGTCTACTTCCCTTCCTCCTACGCATACATGGGGCAATACGCTACGCATACCTCGCGCTTACAACGCTCATACACCGCGTGTACACCTACGCCTCCCTCACTCCCTCCATCCCTCCGTCCCTCCCTCCCTCCCTTCTCCGTCCCCCTCCCTCCTTCCTCATCACCGCGTGCACACCGCGAATATACCGCGCATCGATGAACCCCTCCCGCGCATACACCGCGCATGTTTACCGTGCGCGAACCGCCCACAACAGACCGCGCGTATAACGAAGACCCAAAACGCTATCAGTAAAAAAACTACTGGTATACACTTAAAAGGCCCTTAGGTGCCTGGTACAGCACACACCCACCCCACCCCCACCCCCACCTATCCACCCACCCACCCACCCACCCACCGACCTTCCGTTTCAGCCTGGTGAGCGTGTGGTTATGCTTAACCTCCACCCGCTTCTTGATCATCGTCCCCTTCGGGTTATACATGTGGTCATCCCGGGACCGATACAGGAGCAGCAGGTCCGGCAGCTCGAAGATGAAGTACGTGGGCTTCCACTTCTTCACCAGGAGAGTTCGCACCGAGATACGCGCGAAGCACTCCCCGTCCGCCCGGCTCCCCGCTGCCTGGCGAGGCCTGAGGCCCACCTCTCCCGCCGGGATGCCGCCGCCCCCGACGCCGGCGCCCGCACCGAAGGCACGGTCTGCGGAGAACCCCCCTCGCCCGCCACCGCCGATGCCGGGCCTGTTAGAGGCATTGGTGGGCGACCCACGGTCCTGCTGGGGGACGGGAGGGGGGGGGTGGGGGGGGGGGTGGACTTCATTTTCATGCATGGCCGTAGTCGTATGACCATAACCCTCGCATCCCTACAATGCCGGGACGGAGCATGTCGGGTTTTCACCGACCAGGCAGACATTGCTAGCACCAGGCGCGAAGCGCGTGAGGTGTTGGGCGAGTCGATATGAGGGTGAGCTGCATCCCTACTGAGAACCGCTTGTGAGGCGGACTTGCATAATAATGACAGCTTCAATGAGTAGGGGTGGGGGGGGGGGTACTCATGTCGTGCATGGCCAAACCAGTCGTACGGCCATAGACGCTCGCATCCCTATACCGTAAACAATGCCGGGACGGAGCACGTTGGTTGGGGATGGGAGCGTATCCATGTGTCGCTTGCCATTCAGTAGACATTTTATCATTGACCACGCATCCCTATCGAGACGGAAGGGGACTAGGGGGGCTGGGGGGACTGAACAGGGGAAGGGGCAGAACGGCTCCGCAGTACATCACAGTAGACAGTATGGTGAAACGCGCCAGAGTCCAGCAGCAGTACAGCAAACGTGGTAACAGGGTACGTAGCACAGGTAGCACAAACACGAAGACCACGGCACGACACAGCCGAGCACACCAACCCGCACTACGCTAACACCGCCAAGCACACCACACAATATCGAGGTATTACACTCACCTTGCACAAGATGAGTTTCGACGAGATCCTCGATGTCACAGCTGGTTGCTATACAATTTTATAAATATGATAGAATACAACACCAGACCATACTCTTCCTATATACCACTGGTATGCCATACCGCACAACAAAAACCTACCGCGCGCTCCTCCTCCTCTCTCTGGAGGCGCATGGCCAGCTCGAGGTCCGCCTGCTCTTGCCTGGTGAAAACAAAAGGCGACGATACAACGACAAAGCCATAATAGGGCGACGCAACGACACAACAATAAGCGCGTAAAGCATGTAGAGCAGTGGTGGACCCTCTATATAGTGCCGGTATGTTGGATTAGTGCCGGCTGCCCGCTATCTTGAAAAAAAAAAATTAAAAAAAAAAAAACAACAACAACAACCACAACAACAACAGCTGTGAGCTCGAGGATTTCGTCGAAGCTCATCTTTGCTAGCTGAGTGTACGTAATACTTCGATCGCGCGTACTCACGGGTTTTATATGTCCTCATGTAGGATGTACATCCCGTATGAGGGGGACACAATCTGAGGCTGTAGAATTCAGGAAGTGTGTGTCTATTTGTGGGGGGAGAAATAATTAAAATTAATAATTAAAATTAAATTTAAATTAAAATTAAAATTAAAATTAAAATTAAAATTAAACAGCTGCCCGCTATATATAGTGCCTGTGAAATCGCTTGGCACACATGGAAACATGCAGTATGCAACGATAGAGGTAGAACATTTTGGCTGCAAAAAAAAATCTGAAAGACGGGGGCCCCTCAACCCCGAATTTGGGGACAAACTACTTTAACCTACTGGCAGCAGCAATCTACTGATTGACCGGGCCAGTATATTCGCCAGTAGGTATTATGCTACGTACATCCAGGAAACACGCCATGTGATCGTACGGAAACCCACCAAATGCGTTCCGGAAGGAGAGAGGAGAGACGAGAGACAGTATACTGCTGCAATCCAGTATACTGATTGATTTTGACGACAGTACAATCGCTGCTGGCTGAGTCAGCCAGTGCCCAGCCTTATAAAACCATGTAACCTTATTCAACCTTACAACCAAGTGCCGAGGTTACGATATAACCATGGTAATAAAAACTACAACGGTAGCTCGTTTCTCTCAAAAATAGAACCAGCCAGCCCAGCGAAATGGAAGGTTTAGCCGTAGGGGCGTGACGAGGAAGGGTGGTGCCTCACAAATGTTATAGGGGCGCGGGAAGGATCGGCTGCGTGTATTTGCTCCGGAAGTCCGATAGTATCGTCAAAAACAAGGCATGTAAGAAGTATACACGCGATTCGACGCGAGTAGACGACAGGGAAAAGGGCTGAACAATATTTGACAACAACCAAAAAAAGCAGGGCACGAACCGCAGTAGGGACAGGGGACAGGAGAGCCTTCTACATACGTATATGACCCCGGGTCTGACGTACGACTAAGAAGGAGAGAATAATAACGGGGGGCGGAGAAAATAAATGGGATGGGAAAACAACAAGACAAGCATTGGGTTTTTAGGAGCTGTGTAGGTAGAGTAATCGTTAATTCAAGTCAGGGCAGGATAGATATGTTCCATTTGATAAGTCAATGCAGTGCACAAGTCAGGTCATTGTCAGTTCAGTTCAGTTCAGACCAAGGCAGGGCAGGTCCAAGTTTCATTTGAACAGAGACCTTGCAGCGCACAAGTCAGGTCGTGTCAGGTCAATTCAGGGCGGGTCAGACGTGTCCCATATCGTTCCGCAAAAAAATCCGGACAAAAATGGTGGTACAGCGGGATGCTCCTCGCCATCGTCGCTACTTTTCACCATCACTGGTCGTTACCATCACTGGTCGTTACCATCACTGGTCGTTACCATCACTGGTCGCTACCATCACTGGTTGTTACCATCACTGGTCGTTACCATCACTGGTCGTTATCATCACTGGTCGTTACCATCACTGGCCGTTACCGTTACTGCTGCTGGTGTTGTTATTGCTGCGTCACCCTTCTTCGCCAGCACAACAATGTGTCGTCGCTTACAGAAGGACTATCATATCGTATGAGGGACGTATGTGCAGGTACTATTACCGGGGACCACAGAAATCAGAATCTACGATGGACCCCTAGACAGCAGAATAAATACAGTAGTATGTCTCTCTCCCAATGTTACACTATTAATAACCAGGTTTTTAGCTCTGATTACTCTGTTCCCTCATAAGGGCCCATATTAACGAGTATAAAATAGGTCTTGGGGGGTGCTGGTGCGTGTGTTGACCAATGAATAGCGAATTTTCATTTTTATTTTTCCAAATTGATATTTTTTTTCTTCGTTAAAACGGGCCCTAACAGTCAGCATTTAGCACTCTGGGCGTAAATATAAGGACAGTTTGGTCTATACATATTACGCCCCAAACAGTCCTTAAATTTACGTCCAGAGGCCAGAGTAGGACAGTAGTAGACTCTGGAGCAGGGATGCGTACTTCCCGATAGCGGTAATTACCCGAAACGACTAGGCCTCGAGGTGTTTTAATTTACAGTGGAAAATATTAACGCCCCCTATACATCCCCGGGGGGTAATAACGCCACCATATAGAATGGAAACCCCGGACATGTTTGTTCTTGAGAAACGCTGCCCACTATGTTGCGTACGCATGTGAAGTTTTTTACTGCGAACACTACACACCATACTATACCATGTACGGTAGATTAATTTAGAAATTATGGCGAGCGGAGGCCACACGGGGATGATAATCCCCCCCCGCAATGTCTGCCTGGTCGGTGAAAACCCGACATGCTCCGTCCCGGCATTGTAGGGATGCGAGGGTCTATGGTCATACGACTACGGCCATGCATGAAAATGAAGTACTCCCCCCCTCCCCCCGAAAAAAAAGACGCCTGTTCCACTGGGATGAGTAAAAATAGGCGGGAAAATAGGGGGAAAGCTGAAAAATGCTGTTTCCGGGGCAAAAAATGGGTTCTAAGTGGGGAAATAAGCCTCCATCCCTGGTTTAGATTTGAGTACAGCTGCTCTTACCTGAGCGAACCGCTCTTGCCCCCCGCCGATTTGCTCCCACCGCCAACGTCTCTGCCCCCGCGGCTGCTATTGCCATTGCCCACCGCCGAGCGCGAGTCCTCCCTGGAACCCTCGCTTGCGTCGTCGTCGGACCAGTTGTTTTCCTCCTCCGTCTGCAAGCCGGTAGGGTGGAAAAAGATGATACGATGAAAAAGTGGAAACACAGTAGAATTAGGGCGGTTGCGAGCTAAACAAAATGCGACGACACACAAACAGCAAACGTCCAACAAAGATATTCAACAACAATGTAAAGAACAGCAACACCATCACCTAAACCAACAACACCAACAACGACGCAACTAAAAACAACAGCAATAACAGCAACAGCAACAACAACAACAACAACAACAACAACAACAACAACAACAACAGCAACAACAACTTTACCGCAACGGCAACAGCAGCACTAATACCACAACAACGAAAAAAGAGGCATACATTACGAGGTATACACCTGGTAAATCGCAACCGACGCAAGCAGCAGGCACACTTAATACTATAAATGCAACACACAAAAATACATACCAACACATACAGAGCACATACACCAACACTACCAACATACACCACATACCACGCTTACAACAAAATGCAACACATATGTACAGGGCATCACATACAATGCATAGATCACGAGCGGCATATACAACACGCTTGCAACTTACAACACATACGCCCCACATACAACACGCGTAAATCGCTCACAGCACATACCGCACATACATATAATGCAACACTTAACGCGCATACAACGCATACAGCACATACAACGCATACAACACACACCACGCATACAACGTGTACAACACATACCGCGCATACAACGCATACAACACTCACCACGCATACAACACATAAAACACTCACCGCGCATACAGCGCATACAACGGCATACAGCACATACCGCGCATACAAAGCATACAGCACAAACCGCGCATACAACACATACCACGCATACAGCGCATACCGTGCATACAACGCATAGAACACATACAACACTCGCCGCGCATAAAGCACCTACAACGCATACAGCACATACCGCGGATACAATATAACGATTGCCGCACATACAACGCATACAACACACACTGCGCATACAACGCATAGAACACTCACCGCACATACAGCGCATACAACGCATACAACACACCACGCATACAGGGCAAACACTCACCGCGGCCTTCTTCGGAAGGTTGCCCCAGATGTCCGCGTCCGTAAGCTCGCCCAGCCCCCAGTCATCCTCAGGCGGCTGCTGCTGCTGCTGCTGCTGCTGCATCTGCTGACCGCCAGCCGGGGCTCCAGGGGCAAAAGGATCCCAGGCACCCGCCGGCTATCGGTGTCCAAAGAGGCCAAGACAGACGAAGATAGGGGTAGTGGTGGGGGGGGGGGGGGGGGGTACTCATGTCGTGCATGGCCGTAGTCGTACGACCATAAACCCGCGCATCCCTTTCGAGACGGAGCACCGTTCCTACTCCTAATAGAGACACCTCCCACATTTAGGCGCTCATTACGTTGTTTCCATATGTTACAAAGAAACTTTTTATTAATCCTATCCCCTTCCTGTTTCGCCTCCTTTGTGGGGTGTACTTCATTTCCATGCATGGCCGTAGTCGTATGACCATAGACCTCGCATCCCTACTGTACAAGGCCAGGACGGAGCACGCTGGGTTTTCGCCAACCAGGCAGACATTGCTGGCACCAAGCGCGAAGCGCCTTGAGGTGGTGGGCGAGTCGCACGAAGGGTGAGCTGCATCCTACTAAAAACCGCTTGCGAGACGGACTTCCACCCATATGGACGACAGCCTCCAATGCTAAGATTCGATTTCTGGTGTGGCCACTTCCAAAGACAGCCATGGGTATTTTACTATGTGGGGGGGGGGGGGGGGGAAGCGGGGGGAAGGGTCGATCATATTGCCAAAACCAGAAAAAAATCAACGCCCATCTACGGGACGAAACGCATGTTTTTTCCCTCCCTCCCTCCCTCCCTCCCTTTCTCGTCACCACCCTTCTCTCCTTCTCCCTCTCACAATCTCAAACCTGCCCACCCACCCACCCTTTCACTCTATTCCTACCCACCAACCCTCCCTCTCCTTCCCCTCAACACCAACCTACGGAGTTGTACAGACAAACGCATTATTAATTTCAGCACTAACCTGCCCTCCTCCTCCTCCTCCTCCTACAACCGCAGGAGCCGCCCCGGTGTTCGTAAACGGGTCCCAACCACCCCCCCCACCCCCACCCCCCGCAGCACCAACAGCGCCTCCTGCGATAGGAGGCACATAGCCCGCGGGCGCAGGAGCCAGCTGGTTCGAGAACGGGTTAGCCGCGCTCGCCAGGACCTGCTGCTGCTGGTGCTGATGCTGCAACTGCTGCTGCTGCTGCTGCTGTACAGGTTGCGCCGCAAAACTGTTGTTGCTAAAACCGCCCCCCCCGCCGGCTTGAGGCTGCTGCTGCTGCTGCGGCTGGAAAGGATTGTTGGCGCTTCCGGACGACTGAGACGGGGGTAGCGCGAGGAGTCCCCCCCCCGCCGCACCACCTCCGCCCACACCACCGACAGAAAAGGGGTCGGTGGTCGAGGGGCCCAGCTGTAGCAGCTCCTGTTGCGGCTGCTGCTGTAGCTGCTGCTGCTGAGGTTGGCCTGTGCCCGCAAGCGCGGCGGCGGGGAGTAGCGGACGCAAGTTGCGCGGTGGCGGGCGCGGGGGGATAAGGGTACTGCTGTACTCGTAGCGGGTGCCGCCCATCGCGTTCTCTCGATCAGTGGGGTGGGAAAGGTGGACAGCGCTGCTGCTGCTTCTGCATCGGCTGCTGCTGCTGCTGCTGCTGCTGATTCTGTTGCTGCTGCTGGCTCGGAGGAGGGGGGGTAACCCCTGCCTCGTGATAGTCATGAACCCCGACGCCTGATACTGCGGGGTACTATAGATACCTGCTGTAGTTTTGGAACAGAGGTTTCGTTTGTTTTGACCCCGACATCGCCGGAACGAGAGGTACTCGGAGGTACATTTCTTTCGTCGGATTAGAGGTACGTGAAAAGTGCCTCTCGTCGGAAAGCAGAGGTGCTTAACAAGTACCTCTTGTCGGAACAAAGGTACGCAAGGTACCTGTGGTCGGAACAGAGGTGGATAAAAGTAACTCGCACCGAAACGGAGGTGCTCAAAAAGTACCTTTTTTTCGCAACGCAGACACGTAAAAGTACCTTTCATCGGAGGTACAGTAGGTACCAAGGGTACCTCTCGTCGGAACAAATGTGCTCAAAATGTACCTCTTATCGTAACACATAAAAGTACCTTTCGTCGGAACAGAGGTAGGTAAGAGTACCTCTCGTCGGAACAGGTGCTCAAAAAGTACCTTTTTGTCGCAACACGGGTACGTAAAAGTACCTTTCATCAGAGGTAGGTACGAAGGGTACCTCTCGTCGGAACAGAGGTGCTCAAAAGGTACCTCTTCCAAGAACAAAGGTGTGTACGAGTACCTTTCGTCGGAACAGAGGTAGGTAAAAGTACCTCGCGCCGGAACGGAGGTGCTCAAAAAGTACCTTTTTGTCGCAACACAGGTACGTAAAAGTACCTCTTGCCGGAACGGGGGTGCTCAAAAAGTACCTTTTTGTCGCAACACAGGTACGTAAAAGTACCTCTTGCCGGAACGGGGGTGCTCAAAAAGTACCTTTTTGTCGCAACACAGGTACGTAAAAGTACCTCTTGCCGGAACGCAGGTGCTCAAAAAGTACATTTTTGTCGCAACACAGGTACGTAAAAGTACCTCGCGCCGGAACGGAGTTGCTCAAAAAGTAACGTTTTTGTCGCAACACAGGTACGTAAAAGTACCTTTCATCGGAGGTACAGTAGGTACGAAGGGTACCTCTCGCCCGAACACAAGTACTCGTAAGGTCCATCTTGTCGGAACAATAGTGCGTACAACTACATTTCGTCGGAACAGAGGTAGAGAAAAGTACCTCTCGCCGGAACGGAGGTGCTCAATTGGTACCTTTTTGTCGCAACACAGGTACGTAAAAGTACCTTTCATCGGAGTGGTACGTACGAAGCGTATCTCTCGCCCGAACAGAAGGGCTCAAAAAGTACCTCTTGTCGGTACAAAGGTGCGTACAACTACCTTTCGTCGGAAAGGTAGGTAAAAGTACCTCTTGCCGGAACGGAGGTGCTCAAAAAGTACCTTGTTTTGGCACAAACGCGTGCCTGGTATAAAAGTATTGTTCGTCCCAAAAGAGGCGTTTTTACCTCAATGAGGCGTGCTACGATAGGGGTAGCACTTTTTTTTGCCTTGTAAGGCAACTATTTTTTTATTCTAATGACGGGGGCTCCTAATAACCCAAAATCGCTATTAATAGCTTGTTTGCAAGTTTAGTTTTATTATTTTTATCAAAATCATTTTTTTGGGTGAGGTATAGAGCTCCTCAAGTGACCACCCTCAGAAGGCTCACAGCTTATTCGCATGTGCCTCAATAGTCGGAACATGCACTTCCATCGTGGGGACAAATGACTTGCAATTAGAGTCATATTTTAGGTCTATGTATACAGCAGTGCAGTTAGGGAGCCCGGGGCAGTCTTTCGTCGACACCCCAACATAAAAAAAAATGGTCAGAATGATAACCAAACCGGAGCGCTGCATCACAGAAAGATTTAGAAAAAAAAAAAAAAAACATATATATTTTCATTGTTTCCCCCATTTGTACATAACTTGGGTTTAGAGACCCCCCTCCGCCGTTCGTCCGGCCCAATACACAGTAGGGGGGGGGGGGTATCCCTCTAAAACCAAGTGATCAAAAATGGAAAATTAAACATGTTTTCTTCTAAATCGCCCTGTGATTAACAAAACGCTCCAAATTGTTTTCCATTCTGACCATTTTTCATGTGAGGTGTCGAAAAAAGACTGGTCCGGGCGCCCCTGGTGCAGTAGTAAAAAGGTGAAATAGCACCTCTCGTAGGAACAAAGGTGTGTTCGTACCTCTTGTCGGAACAGAGGTGCTCAGAGTACATTTTGTCTGAAAAAAGGTACGCACAGATTACCTAATATCGGGGCATCGGTGCTGAGAGTACCCCTTATCGGTAAAACGCTGCTTAATATCTAACCAAACGACAGCACTCGTACCTCTTTTCGGAAAGTAAGGCATCGCCGCTCGTTGAAACAGAGGTAGCGAGGTACACTTCCGCTCGTCGGAAAAAAAGGAAAAACCACCTTGCCAAACAGAGGTACATACTCCACCGCTCCCCCCCTATCGTTACAAAGTACATATCGGGTGCCTGATACCGTCGTCTGTAAAAACCCGGGGATACTGCCGCCCGCTCGGATAGAGGGACTACCACCAGTCGGTACAGAGCCACTATACAGCGTATGTCGCAACTAAAGTATTACCGCTTGTCCGTAGAGGTACTACCGCCCGTCGGTACAGAGGTGATAGGTATTTCCGTACGACGGTATAGAGGTACTACCGCCCGTCGGTAGAGACTACCGCCCGTCGGTACAGAGGTAATAGGTATTTCCGTACGACAGAAAAGAGGTACTAACGCTTGTCGGTAGATAGGTACTACCGCCCGTCGGAACAGAGGTATTTCCGTACGTCGCAGTAGAGGAATTTCCGTATGTCGGTACAGAGGTGATACCGCCTGTCGGTACAGACTTCCTGCGCACCGCCTGTCGCTTTTGAGTGCAGCAACATCGCACACCTCGAGCAGATCATTGACTCCCACCCCTCATCATCTAGATGTTTCGAGGCAGACAGATTCCTGGTCTGTAGGAGCTATCAGCTATGATCTAGCTCATGGTGCCGGGTAGGGGACCCGTATGTTCTGCGTCATCTATTACTACGGAGGACCGTACGTAGTGAAAAGGACCAAATAGTGTTATTAATATTAATAGTAAAAATAGGGAGTTATCTAGGTTTTAGGGTAAACCGTAGGCCCTATGTTTCCATCGCGCGTACCATACTACGCACATACGGGTTTATACAGAAGTAGTTACCTTCATAATCTGGTGGAACCAAACTGATTGCAAGCTTCTCGGCAGTCGGAGTGCATTTGCGGAGTGATTACTGTTGTTTATAATCGTCCATTTCACTCCGTTGTTGGGGAGTGTTCTATGTTTCTTTCCGGAACCGTCGGCGCCTCTCTGCTCTCTGCTCGATTCACGGAATGTCTACTCGTATGCAATGGGTCGCGGCAAACAGTTGTCAATACGTAGAGTGAGATAAAGCGCAAGAGCAAGAACGAGAAGAAGAAGGAAACAAAACAAGAACAAAAAACAAAATAAATGGACACGAGGATCAAGAACAAACAACAAAAATGGAGCACGAGCAACAAAAACAGCTATGATATCATACATACGTACACGGCAACAAGAACAGAATACGAGCATAGAAGTATGTATGTATACATGTATGTATATATGTATGTATATATATTAATAATGGAAGGGAATACGATCATGGAACACGACAAAAGAACAAAAAACATCGACTAAAGAGCCGCAATGGAAAATTCATCAACATCATCAACATCAACCAAAACAATGACGGCAACGACAACAAGAACCAACACCACGCAACTGAAAAAATAGTCATAACGAACAAAACCAACACCAACCCCAACGACAACAACGACAAAAACACTGAACTATCTACTGCTGGAGGCGACAAAGGTCAGCAGGAGTTGAAGACGGACGAAAGAAGGCCACCAACCCGCAAACCCTAACCCCGCTCAGTAAAAAATGCCTACCTATATAGCCAGCTCAATCCCCTTCAACAACCACGCTACAACAAAACCAACAAACCTGGCATAAAATAACAACCATGTCACGCAACCCTTTTTTTACTGCACTGCTGTACATAACCAAACCATTATAACTCTAACTTCAAGTGTTTTGTCGCCAAAACGGGACTGCACTGACAGCACCAACATCAGCAGCAACAACAACAACAACAACAACAGCAACAACAACAACACTTCCGGGAGCGTGGCTGTACATGATATATCGTGTGTTGAACGCCCGCCACTCTGAAAATTTAACGCACTTAGATCATACGTACCTGGTACCAATTTTGCCAGAAATATAGTCCACGTTTGGACTCTCGTGTGAGCATCAAACGGTTGTTGTATTTCCGACCGGATCGGTCTATTTTATAGTTTTTTAATTGGGTCCCTCCCGAAAAAAGGTTAGAACCTGGTTTTCGAGTTTGGAGGCGGTATTTACTTCGGACTGAAGACGATCGTTCTCGTTTTCGACGAAGTTCGTACTCGAGCGGATAATACACATGCTCGAGTTTTTTTTTCTCTCTCTTTTCGAGGCGCTTTCCCGTAGTATTGGCGTTTCGGTTTATGTGGTGGAAAGCTGTTTCTTTATCCCTTAAAACCAACATGTCTACGAGTACGTACCAGGTTCTTTTCTTGTGTTCCACCACAGAAACAAGAGGGTTTTCGATTGTCCGAGGCGGCGTGTGACACAAAAAACAGGTACCACGCTTCTCACCATCTTAATGACTACCTGGTACCAATTTGTCCCGAAATACAAGCAAATTTTGTACATTTCAGTAGTAGTAAATCAAAACGGTGCCTGTAGTTCGGGACAAGCTGGTACACTGTAATAATCCCTGTATAGTGCCGGTATGCGCCAGGCAACAGTGCCGGCTCTATAACGGCAACTGGCACTACCTCCGCACACTACCGCACTGGTTCTAAGCCCATCGTCTGTGCCAAGCGATTTCAGAGGCACTATAGTCAACAGCCGACACCACTCAACCGGCAATATAAAGGGGTCACTACAAGTATTGCACTACTGTCTGTACTGCTGTACTATTAATACTATATATCGAATTTCAAGGCGAAATACCGGGCACAAGCGTTTGTTTTTTTTCCCCGGCGCGTTTGACTCGGGAAGAGGATATTCTCGTGTTTTACCTTTTTTCAAGGCAGGATATGATAGGATGTACATAATATATGAATACCAAGTGTGTGGTATCACGGAGGGGGGGGGGGGGGGGAGGAGAGCCTACAATGAGCATGTGACCCTGGGTCTGATTTTCGACTAGTAATACGAGGGGGAGCAGAAGCAACAACGCCGAACAACAAATAAATGTGACACAACAATAAGGACGGGGGAGGAGAGCCCACGATGAATGTGACAGGGGGGGGGGGGGGGGGGGGGGAGAGCCCACGATTAAGGTGACTCCGCGTCTAAGTTTCGCCTATTTAGTAATAGCAGGGGGGGCAAGACAAACAAGGCCGAAGAAAAATGAATAGGATGGAAAAAACAAGACTAAAAAAAAGCAGGGCGTCTTACCAGACTGTCCCCCAGTGTAGGGAACGAGGACCTGCTGCATGCCACTCTGCTGCTGCTGCTGCTGCTGCGGCTGCTGCTGAGCCATCCCGCCACCGAACCCCCCTCCTCCCGCCCCCTGCATGCCTCCCTGCGTCGAAAAGTCGGAGACGAGGGTTAGGGTACAGTAGGGTAGGGCTGCCGGAGGCATTGTTCGCTCAATATGATAGGCATCAGACATGGTTGTGTATTTATGGAACAAGACAGCGGAACCTACGGCACCTGCCGTATTGCTACTTTTGCCTTATATCCCGATTTAATAAGGCCATATACGCCTCAACTCGGGATAAGGCCAAAACCGACCTTCACCCCTCAAGAATCGGTCCTATGTTTTTGGGGACAAACTACTTGGAAATAGTGTGGGACAAAAAAAACAGTTCTGAATGGGTTAAAGCGTGATAAATCGCTCGGGATAGTGCCGGAACTGGCCTTGAACCAGGAGAAATCGCAGAAGAAATCACTTGGACACCGCATTGGGTATAAAATCGGGACAAGCCGATTTGGCCTGCATTAACTGATTCGCGTGTTACCAAGAATCCGACGCAAGTCGACGAGGGAAGAAAGTGCTGAAATCTTCTCGCGATAAAAAAGCAAGGCACGTACCGTAGTGGGGAGGGGGGAGGAAGAGACCACTACTTAGTGACCCCGGATCTGAGTTACGACTAAAGAGGGAGAGAGAAAAAGGGCGAAGATAATAAATGGGATGGACAGAAAAGAAGAAAAAAAAGTGCCGAAACTGGCCTTGAAACCAGGAGAAATCGCAGAAGAAATCGCTTGGACACCATATTGGGTATAAAATCGGGACAAGCCGATTTGGCCTGCATTAACTGATTCGCGTGTTACCAAGAATCCGACGCAAGTCGACGAGGGAAGAAAGTGCTGAAATCTTCTCGCGATAAAAAAGCAAGGCACGTACCGTAGTGGGGAGGGGGGAGGAAGAGACCACTACTTAGTGACCCCGGATCTGAGTTACGACTAAAGAGGGAGAGAGAAAAGAAGGGCGAAGATAATAAATGGGATGGACAGAAAAGAAGAAAAAAAAGTGCCGAAACTGGCCTTGAAACCAGGAGAAATCGCAGAAGAAATCGCTTGGACACCATATTGGGTATAAAATCGGGACAAGCCGATTTGGCCTGCATTAACTGATTCGCGTGTTACCAAGAATCCGACGCAAGTCGACGAGGGAAGAAAGTGCTGAAATCTTCTCGCGATAAAAAAGCAAGGCACGTACCGTAGTGGGGAGGGGGGAGGAAGAGACCACTACTTAGTGACCCCGGATCTGAGTTACGACTAAAGAGGGAGAGAGAAAAGAAGGGCGAAGATAATAAATGGGATGGACAGAAAAGAAGAAAAAAAAGTGCCGAAACTGGCCTTGAAACCAGGAGAAATCGCAGAAGAAATCGCTTGGACACCATATTGGGTATAAAATCGGGACAAGCCGATTTGGCCTGCATTAACTGATTCGCGTGTTACCAAGAATCCGACGCAAGTCGACGAGGGAAGAAAGTGCTGAAATCTTCTCGCGATGAAAACACAAGGCACGCACCGTATTGGGGAGGGGGGAGAAGAGCCTACTTAGTGACCCCGGATCTGAGTCACGACTAAAGAGGGAAGAGAGAAAAGAAGGGCGAAGACAATAAATGGGATGGACAAAAAAGAAGAGGAAAAAATGGCTGCCTTATTGTGGTGTACCGATTGTATCAGAAGGTCAAACTACAGCAGTAGGCGTTTACCAGGACATTAGGAAAAATGTTGATATCGCTACTCGTATACATGCGTATTACTTATCCCACACTATATGAGAAGAACTGGCCCAAGAATACATGCGTATTACCCAGAGGAACGAGTTGAGGAACGCTCTCGAAGGGTCCCCTGACCCGGCCCAAAGGTAAGGCCTCATTATGGGACAGTTAAAAGGCCCCCCCTCGAGTCAGTGGTCATCAAGCTTTCTTCTCCAAATAGAGGTCGAGAAGAAGAGGTTATTTGAGGCACTATGAGAATACTGCTGTGTTGCTACCTGGTACTAATAATATAAACAATACGAAGTAGCGGTATATACGACCCTTATACGTATTGTACGAGTGTTAAAAATAGCATACGTATGTACCTGGTACACCTCGTACTCTTTGACTATTAATTATTAATAACATACACCTTGCAAAACATAACCGCCCCGTCACTCAATGAAATACCTCCCTCCCCGTTTATACCCACCTGCCTTCGTTGTTTTATACCTTTTGAATAAACATATACCAGGTATATACATATGCAAAACGCCTGTCCACTCTTCAACAACTACTTCGTTTCCGGACTGACGGTGCTATTTATATTTGAAAAATACGGTGCAATTTATATGTGTTATTCTTTGACCACACCTGTCGACTCTTCAAAAACTCCTGCGTTTTCGGTCTGACGCTGCGATGAGTTACTCTTTGACCGCACACACCTGAAAAAATCTTGTTCGTTGAACAAACTCGCCCCCATTTTCAACAAACTGCTGTGGCTGTTTCACACCATCTGACCTCCCAAAACTACACCTGCAAAATGCCTGCTCACGCAACAAAACCTCTCCCCATTTCTACCCACCTGCTGCTGCTGCTGCTGCTGCTGCTGCTGGGGCCACTGCTGTCCCCCCATCTGAGCGCCCCCACCCCCCTCATGAGTACCCCCCCCCGGGGGGGGGGGGGGGGGGGGGGGGGGGAGGGGGGAAGGGGTGTTGAGGACGACGCGCGGGTAGGTGGAGACTGGTTTTCGTCGAAGCATAACGCAGAGCAGTGTGGTTCGGTGGAGTGCAAGCAATGTCTGCCTGGTTCGAGAAAACCGAACGTGCTCCGTCCCGGCATTGTAGGGACGCGAGGGTCAATGGTAATACGACTACGACCATACGCGACATGCAGTTGATGAGTACACCCCCCCCCTCCCTCCCCCCACAACTTCATCCAAGAGCTCAGAAGTTCAAGTTGAACTAGTTCATGCAGTTGGGGCAACATGCCCGTGTCAACGCCCAAACCGTCCTTACATTTGCGGACAGAGCTACGTACGATAGGGGTACCCCCTTTTTGCCTTTCGCGGCAAATTCTAATAGGCACCAACTACCATTTTGTCCCGAAATATAAGCACCGTTTTTATTGAATATGAATCTCTAAAAAGTGCTTATATTTAGGGATAGAGTAGTTATAAATCGTCGTTTACCGGAGCTGCCGACTATCTGGCGTATTGCTTTCCATGGTTGAACGTACGTAAGAAGGATTGTTGAACGCGGGATACATTTCTATTTTCTTAACCCTTTTAGAACTGCAGTCCCGTTTTGGGGACAAACCAGTCTAACTCTAAGTGATTTGTCCCCAAAACGGGACTCCAGTCCTATAAGGGTTAAGCCGGCAAGTCGTCTGTCTGGCCATCAGCTCGCTTCGCCAGCCGCCTTGCCGAATAAGACATTTATTACGGTGGCCCATAGTAAATAAGCCAGGCGGATTTCCTTGTTTTAAAATCACCTCAAAACACTTTCGTGTTGCTTCTACCAGTATGTACCAGCGCAGTCCCACCAGCACCCGGTTTTCCCTACGAGTGATGTTTATTACTAATTGTTTTTTGCGTGGCCATTATTCTCCTCTTTTTGTTGAAATAAAACCAAAGCACAACAGCAGTATTAGCATCTAGATATGCATACGAGTATAAACACAGGCACATATAACACACACGTAGGGACCCTACCGTATAAATCCTCGATTACGCCCCCCAGATAGCTGAGGACTCCAGGTTTCCAACGATGCTACTTCAAGACGCGGGCTACGATAGAGGTATTAATAGCACCTTTTTTTTTTGGATAAAATGGTTTTTGAATGACAGGGCTCCTTAACCCTTCTAGGACTGGAGTCCCGTTTTGGGGACAAATTACTTAGAATTAGAGTGGTTTGCCCCAAAACGGGACTGCAGTCCTAAAAGGGTTACCCCATTCAGAACTGGAAAAAAAGTCCCACACTAATTCCAAGTAGTTTTGTCCCCAAATTCGTGGGACCAGTTCCTAAGGGCCCGTTTTAACGAACAAGAAAAAAAATCAATTTGGATTTTTTTTTATTCAAATCCGCTTTTCATTGGTCAACACACGCACCAGCACCAAAGATTAGGATCTTGGGGCATAAAAATTGGTGCTGGTGCGTGTGTTGACCAATGAAAAGCGAATTTTTATTTTTATTTTTCCAAATTGAAATTATTTTATACTCGTTAATACGGGCCCTAAGGGGTTGATCCATTCAGAACTGAAAATCTTATCCGACACTTATTCCCAAGTAGTTTGTCCACAAAATACGCAGGGCCAGTTCTTAAGGGGTTATCAACCCAAAATCGTCAGAACCTTCTTGTGTTGCAACATTTTTCTTCGTTTTATTACTTGGGCCCATGGGATTGTTAATCGGGTACCTATCATACCTATCACATCATTTTTTGTTCCCTCTAAAAACGGTTTTTGGGTCACGTAGGTATAGAGCTCCTCGAAGTGACCAACCACCCTCAGAAGGTTTACGGCTTATTACCATGGTGCACCTCTACCGTAGCATGAGCCTGTAGCCGAAAGTGTTGGGTCGCAGCAAATGAGGCATCATAGAGGTGGACGCGGGGGGGGGGATTGGGTGTGTACGTGTGTACCCTCGTTGGGACGATTGTATCTCAGGAACGGCAGAAATTATCGCAAAAGTAGAATTACAGCAGTAGGACTTTTTTATGGCCAGAATCGTGAGCTTTCCAGCGATAGGCCAAAACACGCATCTTTCCGAGCAGAATGTGGGTAGGAATAACTAGCTTGAATAGTTGGAACGCGCTCCTCTCTTCACGATAGTTTGTTTTTGATGACCTGGTTGTACACACCTCTTCCTCACATATATAGAACCGAATACTTTCGGCTACACGTATATAGGATCATTGGGAAAAAAACTGAAGTATTTGGCTCTCAGTGGAACCTATACAGCTACGTGGTTTTTTGTGTCCCTCTCCCCTGTGTGTCGGTGTGTCGACAAAATAGTCAATATGCAACTACTATTATACGTTCCTTCACCAATATAGAGAAAATATTGAGCCAAAATGTAAAATATACTAATTCTGAGACCAATAAATCAACGATCTCAGGGCATAATATGTTTGGGCCACCGTTATTGAATATCTACGTAGTTACGACTAATAATGGTCGGCTCACGACACCTACCGACTAGTTAAATTAGTCGTGAGATCCCGCCGACTCACAGGTCTAGGAATAAGGTGCGTACGGAACTACCCATTCTCGCTTTCGCTTGAACATCCATTGATTTTTTTACAAATATTTCGATATACGAAGTATATACCTTGTGTACCGTCGTGTATACGACCAGTATTTCCTGTGGTGCCGGGTATTAGTAGGCCCTTTGACATTCTTCCTCGGGTCGGCGTTTTACTTACCACCCTGGTATGTAACTAGTATAGAGCCAAGATGTCGGGAGACATGTCAAGCAAGGCAAAACATGCGCTGTCGAGGGTGTAGGGCCGAAGTGTTCCACACTAAAACCTAGTAGTTTGGTGTCAGTCACGGCATGTCAAGGCAAGGCTGCTGTCTGTCAAGGGTTGAAAGTTCCTGTCTCCCGACATCTTTTGGTATAGAGCGACCACATCGATCAACTTTGTTTTTGCTGTGATGTCAACCGTCTATAAACGAGCAGCCTGAGCACCCCAGCAGCACGGGTAAGATCGTGTTGCGTTGTGTTGCTTGCGCCCATGCCGAACGAGACTCCTTGCATTGCAACAATTGGAACTCGGGGGACGCCGGTTCGTATCCCCCCGCCCCAAACAAATATGTAGTGGCCGTTACTACTGCTTCAATCGTCCATTTTTACCGTCAACTTTCCTTTCTTAAGTTCCTTTTGGCACACTGCACATGAACATTAATATCGAAAGATGACTCGCATTCCAACAATGGGAGTGTGCGGTCCCAAAGAGGTTTGAGTGAAGGAGCCTCCGAAAATAGGGCGATTTTTTAATAGCGACGCATCTGCAAAAAAAAAAAAAAAAAGGAAAATAATTCGATTTTTTCCCCGGCGTTTTTGACGCGGGTGGCTGTAGCTTTTAAGATTTTCGCGTGTTCTTCCCCTTGAGGTGCCCTCAGCAATGCCGCCACCACGAACGCTATAGTTGGATGCCGAGCGAGTTAGTAACCGCAAAAGAAAACATCGAGAGCTATCCATACTATACTTCAACCCAGATCAACTCATCGGGGTGTATGAGATATCAAGCAAAGGGCGCAAGGAATCTTCTTCGTCGCTGCTGAAAGCAACACAAAACGTGCGTCGTACAAAAACTATATTAAAAAATCGATCTGGCAGTGTCCCCATTTCCGACCTTTGAAGTTATACAGCAAGTGTTTTTATTTCCCTTGCCTCCCAGGTGCCTCTTTTCCGTGTGCTATTCGACGCTCGTTCGGTCGCGGGGAGGGCGTTCTCACCCCCACAGCAGCAAGCAGCAACAGCAGCCTCAAACTCATTAGGTTTACGTATGTTGTCGTCATCGTCTTTGTTGGCCTCGTCTGTTATGCTTGTACTCGTGCTCATTTTTACAAACGGGTAGTCGTATGATACCTCGAGTACTTGCCACACACCGCTCACGGGGGCACGCTTTTTTACTCTGGTGTACATGGCAAGCCCTTGTCATACTCGTCAGAGGCTGGCTCCATTTGGAGCAGCTCCGTGCACACTGCTGCTAGCTGCGGGCGGGGCTGGCCTCGTGCAGAAAACGACACGTACCGACGGACTTCTCATGATGCCCCCTGTTCCCTTTTTGTTGGTGATCCAGGCGTATGAAACCCTACTTGAATCAAGTCAAACCATATGCGACACGAACCGACGGCGAGTCAAAATAGTGCGACACGAACCGACGGGCGTGCGCCACCGGTAAAAAATCGCCTGCCCCACAATATATACCTACCCCCCTATCATAGCATGCCTCCGGTGTATGACCACCCCCTGGACAATCGCCTATTAGATATGCCTATTGGTAAATCAATAGGTTGGGGTATTGCATATCGGTAACAATATCGATACCTACATATTGCTTCGACCAATAGGTTCAGAGAGAATCGCGCAATAGGCTACGTATTGTGCTTGGGATAGGTATTCATGAATTGCCTATCGATACCTATATATTGCTTCGAACAACAGGTTCAGAGGGCATCGCACAATAGGCTATTGAACTTGGGGGTAGGTATTCGAAATTGTCCACCGATTCCTATTGCTTCGACCAACAGGCCCAGAGATACTTGTACAACACGCTATTTCTACCTGGGATAGGTATTCGAAAATATAGTATCACTCACCCTTGGCTGGAATCTGGTTCAAAGGAATGTTGTTGTACGCCGGCTGCTGCAGCTGCTGCTGCAGCTGCTGCCCGTTGCCCAGCCCCCCCCCCCCGCCGCCGCCGCCCAGAACCCCTCCTCCATCCTGCTCCTTCTTGAAGCCCTGGATGACGAAGGCGTCGATGCCGTCCAGGCCAGGCTTTGTCGCCGGGGCGGGAGCCGCAAACCCGTTTGAAGAACCAGCCTTCATGCCCATCTGCTGCAGCGGCGCCCTGCGAGATACATGATCGCAGCAACACCACATAAGGCAAAGTGTTTCTTATTTTTGGGGCAAGGCTCTCAAGTTCTTATAACGCCCCGTCTGTTGTCGTAGCGGCGCCCTGCGAAACATGTTTGCAGCGTCACGCCAGAAATGGAAGTCGTTGACGCGTGCTACCATATATAGAGGTGGCACGTTTGTGGTTGAAACGTTTTTTCGGAACAACGGGAGGGGCTCCTTGACCCTCATAGGACTGGAGTCCCGTTTTGGGGACAAATTACTTAGAATTAGAGTGGTTTGTCCCCAAAACGGGACTCCAGTCCTAAAAGGGTTATAACCCAAAATCGTCCGAATCATATATACGTGCGTGCTGCAATGTTATTCGTTGCAGTATATAGCTAAAAATTCGATGAAAATCGACGAGCGTTGGGAAAGGCTGAACCCTCTGCGCGATAAAAATCAAGGCAAGAACCGTAGTGGGGGGGGAGGGAGAGGAGCCTACTTCGTGACCCCGGATCTGAGTTACGACTATAATAGGGAGGAAGAAAGACAGAAGTGCGCAAGATAATAAATGGGATGGAAAAAAAAAAAAAAAAAAAAAAAACGGTAGCTACGAACCCATTCAGACCTGAAAAAAAAATTCCCACACTAATTTCAAGTAGTTTGTCCCCAAATACGTGGGACCGGTTCTTACATGGGATTGTTCAACTCGTAGCGCTTTTGTTTTCCTCCCTATTCAGGTTTTGACTTACGTTTCGTGTTGATCACCTCTGCCGTAGCATGCGTCCGGTTGGTGTGGCACATACAGCAGTACAGTACAGTACAGGACACCTAATAAGGAACAGGCCAATAAGCCTGGCTGAGATTTAGACTAAAATAAGAATTTTCGAGGGTCGTTATCTTGGAAGTAGTGCAGAAAGCACCCTCTCTCAAATAAGAAACCCTACCTGGGCCAGCGTTCCTATTACGTGTCCTGTACCTGGTACTGTACAGCTGCGTTTGCACTATTAATCGTAGAACTAATGTTTTAAAACAACGGGCAGATCGTCGGTCTCCACTTTATGACCGAGATAGTTCAGGACGAATAGATTATTGAACCTGTTGTAGGATCTAGCTCTTGTTACAGGGTGGGAACATGCACCATCTTCATAGAATACGCTTCCTGAGTTGGATCTGTACGGTACAGATCCTGCACTGCATCTCATAACTGCAGATGATCGATATGATCTGTAATCATCTGTTCGACGTGTGGAACGACGGTGTCATGTTTAATGATTCATGATATATATATGCATGATCTTCATAGGATACGTTTCCTGAGCTGGAGCTGTACCGTACAGATCCTGCACAACCTGTCGCAACAACAGGTCAGGATCTAGATGATCTAGATGATCTAGATGATATATGTGCAGATGATCGGTATGATCTGTAGATCATCTGTTCGACGTGTGGAACGACGGTGTCATGTTCAATGCTTTATGATATATATATATATGCATGATCTTCATAGGATACGTTTCCTGAGCTGGAGCTGTACCGCACAGATCCTGCACAACCTGTCGCAACAACAGGTCAGGATCCAGATGATCTAGATGATATATCTGTAGATGATCGGTATGATCTGTAGATCATCTGTTCGACGTGTGGAACGACGTTGTCATGTTCAATGATGCATGCGTCATGCGAAAACATTACAAGGAGACGCGACAAAAGGGCACGCGCCAAGGCACAAGGCACACGCCACACACAAGATAACGATACTGCTGCTACTGCTCTGTACACACCATATATGACACATAGCGTTGGATACCGGATCCAAAAAATGAAATTTCGATACGCGAACAAAAAAATAAAATAAAAATGCGTACTATTAATACTGCTGTTGAGCCCGAGGGTATTGCCTAAACTCATACATATAATACCAGGTACAAGTAGTACCTGGCAAGCTGTGTGTGATATGAATATCGAAATGTCGAAAGTTCCATTGAATAGAAATATCAAACTTTCCAAACTTTCGATTCGTTTGGCACTGCACCACCTGGCATACCTGTACGACGTACATATCGTATGATATTATGATATATACTCCGGAGTGACGCTGGAAATATACTTGGTATGTTTTACCCTATGATATACATACCTGGTACGTATGATATGTACTGATGTCGAGAGGTATAGTTCGACGTCACAGCAGCACTGCGATCGAGATCATATCGACATGGTATCGACTCGTTCGATTTCCTAACGCTAGAGTAGTACGAGTACAAGTGGCCTAACACACAACACACAACATACGATGCAACACGCAACACACAACACACCACAAACAAAACACAACACATTGAACCAGGGACGGAAAAACTGGAAAACTGACGAATGAAAACGACGACCACATACAGCATCGTCCACACCAAGACACGCTACGTACGTAGAATAGCTGCTGCTCCTATATAACACCGGGTATATACGTATCACAAAAGTAGTATCTAACGTCACTCTTTTGCGAAATCAATATCAGTAGGTCACCAGGCAACCGAGGCATGGAGCAACCCCCCCCCCCCNCGGGCCCCCCCCCCCCCCCCATTCCCTCCGCCCCCCCATATCACCTTGGCAGGCGATGAAAACACCAACAAATGAAATCGGTGCAGGCCAAGAGAAAATGCCCAAGATCATCAAAATCAGGACCGATATCATCAAGTATCACACGTAGATCCAAGATCTAGGATCAAGAGTTGTATAGATCATTATTATCAACATCAAGGATCAAGATCAAGGACCAAGACCAACAAATCAAGCTTAAGGGTCAACATCGTCAAAAGACCAACATAATGCATCAAAATCACGGAAACCAACACCATCGAAATCAATAGCATTAAGATCGCCAAGATCAATGTCAACAAGATCAAGATCGAGATCAAGACCCGAGATCAAGATCAGGATCGAGATCAGGATCAAAGACCAAGATCATCATCAGCATCAATGATCTACTGTAGCTCAAACGTAAAGATCAACATCATAGCTCAAGATCAACGTCAGCGTCAACATCAACATCAGCATCAACATCGTCAAGCAAGATCAAGACGAAGGATCAAAATACGAAGAAAATCTGACAGGTCGCACGCAGCGCCGTTGCAAGATACTCGCGCCACCACCAGCACCACCACCACCACCACCGTCCAAACCGAGAACGAAGGGACGCACGTATAAATATATATTGATACCCACAAGTCAGACGAGTACCATAGGTAACAATGTACCATACCACCCTGTCCGGAAAATTAAGTACCGCCTGGTTATGCGTAGGAACACCCAAACGGCCGTTACATTTGGGACAGAGCGGTACAGCACCAACACAGATATCACTCTGGTCGGCAACATAACCCCCTCATTGCACTGCTGTATTACAGGGGACTACAGTAGTAAACAGTAAACAGTAAATAGGACCAAATATTGTTAGTAAAAAGATGGGGAAATATACGAGGTACAGTAGGTGTTTGTGGGTACCGTAGGCGCATCAGTGTCACTATTAAACGGGGACTATAGTACCGGCCGGAGTGATTAAACCGGTATATAGCGACACAGCGGTACCGTATAACACGGGAGAAAGCACACCCCGGCGATGACATGTTGACCTTTAAACATATTGTCACCGGGTGCGAGGGTGGTCGATTATTTTTTTTCGACATCTCACAGATTTTTTTGTTCGTTAGGGGGGGGGGGGGGTTACTAAAACCAAGTGAAAAAAAATAAGGATATATCTTTTTTCCATTTTTTTATTTCATCATGTGATCACAACGGTTGCAACGGTTTTCTCTTCCGACCTCTGGGGGTGTGGTGTGTCGTTTTCTCTTTTTTCTGGACGCCCCTGCCGGGTGTGCTGTTATGTGTGTGGGGGGGGAGGGGGTGTTATGTAACGCACCCCCGGTGTTAACGGTACCACTCTCGTCGGCAACATACAATCCCTATTTGCACTCTAATGTCACTATTAAACGGGGACTATTTTACCGACCGGAGTGATTCCACCGGTATACGTATAGGGACACAGGTACCACTCCCGCCAAAAAATAGAATTTACGCTTGCGCTCTAATGACAATATCAAACGGGGACTATACGTAGAACCTATTTTACAGGCAAAAACCTACCCAGGCATATATTTACCTATTTTTACTAACAACATTTTTCGCATGTTTAAACAGGGACCCATGTTACAGACAAAAAACAGTACCAGGTACGAGTACGAGTATACTTACCTTTTTTACTATTCGTAACAATAGTTGGTCCCCATTTACTATGCTCCTCCGGAATAGGAAAAATATTTTCTCGGGGACCAAAATAAGAAAAAGCGCAACGCAAGAAGACGCGTGATTTCGCGGTCGCCCAGACTAAGGGCCCGTATTAACGAGTATAAAGTAAATTCAATTTGGAAAAATAAAAATAAAAATTCGCTTTTCATTGGTCAACACACGCACCAGCACCAATTTTTACGCCCCAAGATCCTAATCTTTGGTGCTGGTGCGTGTGTTGACCAATGAAAAGCGGATTTGAACACAAAAAAATCCAAATTGATTTTTTTTCTTCTTCGTTAAAACGGGCCCTAAGGGAAAAAGAAAGCCTGAGCCCGATTTCACCTTTCGTGTGGTGAGAGGGCCGCTACTACTGCATACTCCCATACAACCAAGTGATATAGCTTGCTAACAAACATACCGCCTGAGACGACTTTACGGCACGATCTTTTTCCCGAGACAACGAGCGGGGGGGGCAGCACACAGAAGAAAAATCGCGGCGTTTAGGATCATGTCGTCGAGATATTTCCATCATGACACATTGCTCGCGGGGGTTTTACTATACCCTCCGCCGTCGTTATCGAGAAAATCCGACTTCTATACTTTATCCTACAGTAGACAATATTTCAGAACTGCCGTAAAGGCGGCGCTACCTATATAACGCGTGTTTCCTGGCCTGGATCTGTACTACGTACACCGATCCTGCACAACAGCTCATACCGGCAAAAATGCATCATCATTTCAGGCAACTGACTCATTTACGTAGCGCACGTTTCCTGGGTTGGGTCTGCACTACGTACAGCAGTAGTAGGTTTGGATCTGTACTGGTAACTAAAAACCAGGGACGTGTGTACGATCTGGGTATAGTATATACTACTGCTGTAATATGTATTTGCCACGAAAGATCGACTTCATGAAATTAAATCATTTTATGAATTTATCGCCCCGATGGTCTATTAATATTAATAGTGGTAACCTCGAACGCCTCTAAGAGTTGATGTCGGGAGTTCGAATCTCACGTGGGTCGGACTTTTGAGTTTATTTGCAAAAATAAATAAAAAACGGAATCAACTGCTGAGAGCACCTACTGTTGTAGTAGCGTGGGTAGGCACAATTCGATGCGAGTCGACGAGGGAAGAAAAAGCTGAAGTCTTCTCGCGATAAAAATGCAAGGCAAGTACCGTAGTGGGGGAGGAGGGAGAGGAGCCTACTTTGTGACCACGGATCTGAGTTACGACTAGGGAGGAGAAAGGAAGGGCGAAGATAATCGTAAATGATGATGGAAAAAAATATATATAAATAAAAAATGATGTTGTGTCGATGAGAATGACAGATATACGAGATACAACGAGAATTGCCCCTCTGGGTACAACGTCGAGGTCCCTGCCGCATCCGGGGATGATAGTGTCCCATCCCCGAATCATAAATCCTTTCATACATCTACAATTACAACACACAGATCCTGCACAACCAACGTATCATGCCGGTACTTGCATAATATTATGCAAGAGGGGAGCGCAGCGATACGGGGGAATATGAATTTTGTGCGTACGGAAGAATTGACCAATCAGATGAACAGGGTTCTTTTTGGCGCATCCTACCGGATCTGTACTACAGCATTTATAGTACAGCAGTGGGTACCCCGACTTAATAGAGGTGTGGTGGTGTGGTGGCATACAGGCCGAAAGCACCTCTCGTACCCACAGCAGTGGAAAATATATACGTAAGTTTAGTGCTAGGCGGGTCCAGCCGACTTGGCTTCTCTTAATTGTGCAAATTCTCTTAGACAGAGTACCCCCCTCTTAAGTCGGGGTACCCACTGCTGCTGTACATATATATACAAAGATCCTGCGCAACGCTTTGTCTCATATTATATGTACCGGCAACATCTTCTGAATTACAGGCACCTGACGCAACTCAGTGCCCCCGGGCTGCTTGGTGCGGCAGTCGGTGCAGCCGTTCTTCGTGAGGTTTCCCTCTACAATGACTGTATTAGATCGTTTCTCTAGTTCAGAAAAATAAGTTATCAACTTTACTACAGCAGTCGGTAGTACTGCTGTCGGCTGCCCCGGTGGTCTAGTGGTTAAACTCGAATACTACTAAGGTTGAGGTCGAGGGTTCGAGTCTCCGTAGTATGGAGTTTTTTTTCCCTCAAATAACAGCAACTACTGCTGTCGAGAGCGCCTATTGTAGCGTGGGCAGGCACAATTCGGTCGACGCGAGTCGACGAGGGAAGAAAGTGCTGGGCTCTTCTCGCGATGAAAAGTAAAAGGCACGTACCGAAGGGGGGGGGGGGGGGGGGGGGCGAGAAGAGCCTAGTGTGTGACCCCGGATCTGAGTTACGTCTAGCAGGCAGAGATAAAAGAAGGGCGAAGATAATAAATATTACTTCGTAAATGGGATGGAAAAACAAAGAAGAAGAGAAAAATGTGTAACAGGTTTATACCACAAGTAATTAATGGTGTACCTTGTCCCTCTTTTGCGAACGGGGCTGTTGTTACTATAGTGTACCTTCAATTAAAAAAAGCGCTTCAATGGTCACACTCATTTAGAGCAGTTGCACTGCTGCTGTACAGCAGTATACCGTATCACAATGCGTGATAATAAGACCACAAGACAACACAACCCCTCGGATAAATTTCCAAGCTGAATCCCTCGACAGCTGGGAGGGTGGTGCAAACACACAAACGCCGGGCGACACGTCCCCATATATCCATTAACCCATTTAGGACAGCAGTCCCGACGTGGGGACAAAACACTTGAAATTATACTGAAATCGTTCGTTTTAGACAGTGCAATTCTAAAAGGGTTAAAAAGAAGAAAAAAAACAGATGTGGGGTCGAAATTTTCGTCGAACTCATATTTGTTGCGTGTGATATGTACTTCCGTCACGCGTACTGCGGGTTTTATATGTCCTCGTGCAGGATATTAATGCCCTATGTGAGGAGAACAACATATATATGAAGTATTACACTCAGCTAGCAAAGATGAGCTTCGACGAAATCCTCGAGCTCACAGCTGTTGTTTTTTAGTTTTTTATATATGAAGCTGCAGAATTCAGGGAGAATTCAAGGAGTGTGTGTCTTACCTGCTGGTATCTTGAAAAAAAATGTCAAGTGTGTATCATATGTTACTTACGGGAACATCTCGATGACATCTTCCCAAAAGTCGCGGGGTTTTTCATCCTAAGTGCGCCCCTCTTAACCCCTTGAGAACTGGTCCCACGTTTTTGGAGAAAACTCGTACTTGGAATTAGTGTGGAATAAAAAATTCAGTTCTGAGCTTAAAGGACTGGAGTCCCGTTTTGGGGACAAAATACTTAGAATTAGAGTGGTTTGTCCCCAAAACAGGACTGCAGTCCTAAAAGGGTTGAGGAACGTTTTTGAGATAATCGGCGATAAAAAATCACTTCACAGGGCGTGTTACGTTGTTTACTATTACGGGAACATAGTAAATAGAAACAAATATTGTTAGTAACCCTTTTAGAACTGCAGTCCCGTTATGGGGACAAACCACTCTAATTCCAAGTAAAGTGTCCCCAAAACGGGACTGCAGTTCGAAAAGGGTTAATAGCAAAAATAGAGAAACATGAAGACATGTGTGTACCGTAGGCCCCTATTTATTATGCTACCCCGCAATATTATTAGCAGCATCACCCGTGTCATACTATACGGTATGCATTCGTAGCAGCTGATTCGTAGTAAAAAGGACGGATGGCACATGACTGGCTGGTCTCCGACGAAAACATCATCGGGGTTTTTTTGCCCCCGGGGATTCGACCTCAGAAATTATCACATTTTCGAGCCCGTCTCCCACATCCAACGGTTTCGATTGACAGGAGCTTTTCTTCCCAAAGGAAGGAAAGTTTCAGCACCTTGAACGTATACACGAGTAGGCGTGTTTGGCCCGGGAGACGGGGGGGATCGGACCCGCTCTTCTCAAATCCTAACCCCAGCCATTCCTTTATCATTACGTACGGGGGAACATATTATACGAACATACATACAACAATACGAGAATAGTTATCAAAACCAAATATGTTGTTAAATAGAGAGGGACATCGTACCTGTTTTTTTTTATCAGTCGTAGTGTCTGATTACTATGTATCCCTATGGCCCTTCGCGGCAAGAGTACAGCAGTACAGGAAACCTGATAAGAAACAGGAAATCTGGTCCAGGCTGGATTTCTTATTTGAGAGATGGTGCTCTCTACACTACTTTCAAGATAACCACTCGCGAAATTCTTACTTCCCTCGAAACTGTCAGCCTGGGTTTCTTATGAACCTGCTTCTTATTGCGTAGGTGTCCTTTACCTGTAATGAAGCACCGCCAGGGCTGCAGTTTGAACCTACCAGGTACTACTACTGCTGCTGTATGTCACTCACTCAGTAAAGTTTGACCATGGGTCAGCGGCATCATAGACTACTGTCATCTGTGGTAGTGGTGGTGGTGTGGTTGTGCTGGGGTTCGAATCTCTTGGCTGGTGTTGTCATGCACAGGAGACGGGTTTTTTTTTTTTTTGCGAACTCTTCTTTCGCGGTCGAAAGTTTGCCAGACGCGCGCGTGCGCGCGAAGTTCGAAAAAGAAAACGATGCAACTTATACCATACCAGTATAGAACAAGCGCGCCCGAGTGTCATCACACAGCTTGCAAAGTTGAGTACCACCCCACTCAATTGGTACAGAAGTCACAGCTGACCTACACAATTGTAATGATCTTACAAGAAGAAAAAAAACGACCAGAGCAGCGGGAATGGTAACTGAACCACCCTATGCACGATAAAAACGAAGCCACTTATATACATACCAGGTATCACCTTATACCGGGGGCGGGCAAGGAACGACGCGTACTGCCACGGCCTGCCTGCCTGCCTGCCCAGAAGGCCGTTGAGGGTGAAAATCCTCCTATCTTCGATAAAGTTGAGCTGGAAACGAAAACTGACTCTCGAAAAAATCAAAACCGTTACGCAAGTATATATAATCAGGAGTAAGCAGGGCTGCTCACGGGTCGTGTCAACAATCGCGGTTCAGGTCGAGTCGGGTCAGGTAAGGGTGGCTCGACCCGACCCGTGTGAGCTTGAAAACCTACTGAGGGCCATTCTTATCGAGCAACTTTTTTTCCAAAAAAATCCTTTTTTTTTTTTTTTTAAAGAGGAAACCAAGAGGAAAAAGAGGAAACATTTCCAAAGTTTGGAAATTCTTCAAAGGGCAAAACGTTTTGAAGGCTTCGCGTTCCAGTAGTGAATGGGGGGGGGGAAATGGACAAAATGGGGGAAAAAATGGAAATACAGAAAAATCGCGCGAAAACAAAATTGGATATTTTGCAAATTCATGGCTCCGATTAGAATGGCCCTGACCCGACCCGACCCGATCTGACCTAACCCCGCCCACAAGGCGCAGAAACAAAAATCAGCCGTCAGTACCTCGTAGGAGCCCGCCGGGGGCACAACGTGACCCCGAAGCGCGAACTGTAAACCCCGCCTTCGCACGTATGAAACCCTACTAAATATTAATAGGAATACTACCCTGTCCTCTGTCCCAAAATTTAGCGATCGGTTGCACATTTGTGTATTAATGTTTCGTACAAAAAGTCTACGTATTTTTTTAGGAGCAGAGTAATATCGTACTCGACGCGTAGGTAATGGATACTGGATCTCTGGAAATGGCATCTTGTGCAATGTCCGAAAAAGACAACGCCGCAAAAAAACACACACACACACCTCGCCGTGAAACGGCCCGAGCAGGCAAACTTCTCAGACGTGCCCGCATAAATTGATGTTTCTAATGAGGTAGTTTTTTGTCACGAAGCTGTAAGGCATTCGTTCATGACGGTGAGCTTTTTTCTGACTTCGACTTACGGCGGCCACCACCCCGACCCGGAACTCTAACCCTCGTTTCAAAGTTCCAAAAACTCGGTGCGGTATGAAAATACAGCACGCGCTTCCAGAAAATAATATAAGGTCTATTTTAGTAGATATATGATACCTCTCATGAACGGGCCGTTCGGGTTCTGAGAGGAGAGGAGAGTGGGCATTATTCGTTCTCCCGGGGGGTGGGGGGAAAAACAAAAACATGAAATCTCTCGATAAAAATCGACTTTCAGGCCACATTTCCAGGCCTGAGAGATGGCCTTGAACGCGAAAACTATGAATAGAGGTTAAATGAAGCATGAAAAGAACAGTCAAAATGACCCACGAAAAAGACCGGTCGAAACGAAACTTGAAACGAGCATTCAAAATGAAAACATGAAAAGGTGAGCAGGCGAAGGCCAGTTGCTACCGCCGGGTCACAACCCCCACCCTCTCTTCCCACCTTGCATCCCCCTCCCTTCCTCCCTCCAACCACTTCCCCCCCTCATCCTCCGCTCTTTCTGTAACCGCTGCGCACTTTCATTTATTATATGCACGAGTATACACCTGGTACAGCAGTAGTACTAATATACATTGCTACTAAACATAATGTTGTTGCCGCTTCGCTTGTACGTACGCAGCCATGTTTTGCTTGTGCGGTCTCTCTCGTGCGACACCCTCCCGTGGGCGGTGCTCGTACTCGTAGCCTATTGCAAGCCCAACTCGAGCAGAGCCGCAACAAGTATATCACCGGTAGAGCAGTATCAGAGCAACAATACCATTGTATTGCACCGTACCATGTACCTGGTATATTAAAAAATTCAAAAAACAACAGCTGTGAGCTCGAGGATTTCGTCGAAGCTCATCTTTGCTAGCTGAGTGTAATACTTCGATCGCGCGTACTTACGGGTTTTATATGTCCTCATATATATAGATTATACCAGGTACCCGGCATGATACAACACAGCAATATTATTGTTCAGGGGGGGCTACGATATAAGAGAGGTTAAATGGCTTGGGACGGGCATACTAAAATCTATAACATACCCATTCCGGTTCAAGACAGCTATTACGGGGGATCATAGCAACTAGAACCAAATATTATTAGTAAAAAATGGCAAATATATAGGTTTTAGTGTTTAACGTAGGTCCCATTTACTAGGGTCCTCCGTAATACCGATGTAGCAGAGTCTACTAGCCCTGACCAGCTCGCGTAAATCAGCTGCGCTCAGGCGAAGTTCCACAGACGTGCCCGAATAAAATGATGCTGTTCTAATGATGTACCGGTACGTAAGAGGGTTTTGTCACGAGATTGTAAGGCATTTTTTGCCGACGGCGAGACTATTTCGGCTTCGGCTAACGGCGGCCACCAGCCCGTCCCGGAATTCTATAACCCCAACGCTGACTCTAACCCTAACGAAACGCCTGCTCGGTTGGTGTGCCAGCTGGTTGTTGTCCTTGGAAAGACTTTATTTGCTGCTCGAGCACATCTAAGGAACTAAGCCGGACCGGGCAGATCTACGTATATACGCGAAGTCAGGCCTGGCAAGCCCGCCTCTTAAGTCGTAGACCCTCTTGTGTCGGGAAATTACGAATAGTATCGTATTCCCGCGCGCGTCGATGGGTGATTCGCGTCAACGGCTTGCGTCATTTATCATTCCGCTTGCTAACGCGATACAACAAGGATAACGACGTACCAGGTAGTATATAAACAGCCTGAAATGACAAACAATCACACGATCACCACGGCGGTATATACGAACAGAATATTGACACTGATATCGATACCGCTGCTGCTGCTGCTGCTGCAGGTTAAATTGGCAATGCACCGTGAAAAGCCAAATAGCCAAACAGCCTTCGTTATTATAACCCGCATGGCAGCAAAACCCGGGGGAAATAATATGTTTTGACATTTAAAAAAACTTTATCACCGGGTGTGCCAGCTGTGTGTGTGCTATTTAACGCGCCTACGGCGAAAATCCCCGTGCACCTGAACCCCGCAAGCTATATAGGGGGTGTGGTAACAAGGCGGTGTGATAACGGTATAAACCATTGCTAGGGAAAACCTAAGGAGGGCAAACAGGCCCCGGCCAGGTTGCAGGAGGTGTGCAAACCAGGACGGGGTGTGATGGCAAGGGGTGTGATAACACGTTTGAGAGGACTTTGGTCTGCTGAAACCGGCTTGCTTTTCCATTCCCACGCAAACTGGGGGCGATAGAAAGTAACGCCCACGTTTGAAACCCGGGGATGGCAGCTAAAAGCCCCGCCTTCCTGCGATACCGGAACACGGCTACCGTTGTGTATACATACTGCTGCCTGTGCCATAGTTCACGATGCAACTCGCCGTTGTCGGGGGCCTCAGGCGCTCTACCGGTACTGGCACCGGTACTGGTATCGGTAGTCGGGGCCTGGGACAGTAGTACGTATCAAAACTGATATTACGGGGGACCATAGTAAATAGGACCTACGGTAAGAAACAAAAATCTACCAGGTGTATATATACATTTCCAATTTCTCTATTTTTTACCAACAATATTTGGTCCTATTTACTTCTTTTTATTATCTTTTTTTTTTCCATCCCATTCCTTATCTTCGCACTTCCGTCTTTCTCTCTCCCTAGTCGTAACTCAGATCCGGGGTCACAAAATAGGCTCCTCTCCCTCCCCCCCCACTCTGGTTCTTTCCTTGCATTTTTATCGCGAGAAGTTTTCAGCACTTTCTTCCCTCGTCGACTCTCGTCGAATTTTGCTTACCCACGCTTGGTCCCCCGTTATAGTACCGGTAAAGGGGCTACTCTTGGAGAAAAACAAGGTGACGCTCGCTCGAGGCGCGGCAGCAGCAGGTACCGGTAAGGTCGGATGCGCAGACCCGTTCGGCCCACTGCAGAGATGGGGGGCGCATGCCTCCATATATGCTGGTCTGTGGGCGGCGTGAATACATTAGGAGTTTGATACTTGTCTTCAGGCGTACATCCACAGGGGTGTGGTGGTCTGGTTTACAACAACACGTACTGCCGGTTAGCTACTGCCGGTGATCAAAAACGTGATTGTTGAAAAAAAAAGACAAAGCCATCACCGGGCGTGCTGATGTGTGGAGGGTGTTAATCTAATGGCAGTGTGCTATTTCGTATATATAGCATGCGTGATAACATAGGCCGAGTAAAATCAGACGGGTTCGAGCAAGTGCGTGCGTCGCGGCCTTCTGAAATGCTTGTGACGCTGGTACCCAAGAGTTTCGTATGTATCTCCCTCTCTCTCACGCTCGCCATCGTCTGATCGTCTCGCATACATACCTGGTATTGCCAGCAAACAATGTCACCTGGTATGCTATTCTAGTCTAATGGAACAAAACCGGTAATACAGCGACAGCATAGCGACAGCCGCGTGGTAGGAATGAAGTTACGGTAGTGCTGTAGATGAACCTCAGCAGAGCGTGGCGGAAATCGTGCGTCAGTAACGGCAGTCTCTGACTGTTCTTTCGGGACTTACGGCTTGGATCTCACGGCTGAGTCTTACACTTCGTACTATTTAAATAAAACACCGAACGTCTAAATGAAAATACTACGAGTGCTATGCACGTACTGCTGTTATGTTACGGTACGAGGTATCCATACCATACCAGAATGCCGGTGGGTATACCAGCGATGCTGGCGTGCTTACTCTCTTGCCCAAGATTACCGTCATCAGTTCCACACGCAAAAACACGCCTCTTCCGTCCTGCTTCATGTATTCCACGATTTAACTTGATTTGAGTGTGCCAAACGGGGGCAAACATCAACATTGGCATGGCCTCTCCTGAAAGTACGACATATTCATAGGCAGTATAAAGCTTAGAATTGAACAGACAGACCTGCAGCGACATGCTAGAACAGAGACCCGCAGGCCGCAGCAACATGCCAGGTAACGTAACATACATACATACCAGCCAGGTCGTAGCGTAACGCTTTCAGGCGACAATTCCGTATGGACGAAGAGCGAGCGAGAAGAAGACAACTGCGGTACGAGTACGAACGCGCTTTCGCAGATACAACACCTCAGTAATAGATAGATCAGATGTCGTTCGACGGTCTAGTTTCGGCCCGCCAAGGCCTCTTTAGACTAAACATACCAGTTTTAGTATAGGGAGTTCCTCGTACACGGCTGTCGTCAAGGGCAAGACAGGGCAAGAGTACTTACATCGTACCGTCGAAGTATACTAAATAAAAGTGGACGGCACGCCGATGATTCACACTCTCCGAGGTCACCCTTCGTGCATGCCTTCCCTGCTTCCCTCCTACAGCAGTGTGTGAGTGTGTGTGTTCTTCAGCCGTACGTATATACGGTACGTGCCTCGTATGTATGATATCATCGTACTCGAGTTTACGCGACGAGTATCTTACGGCGTGGTATGTACGCAGACAGGCCTTTCATTCCAAAAACTGCGTGCTGAACTCTCCACGAGTACTCTGCGAGTATTATATACTCCGATACTCTCGTGATTACTCCGTGTTAAATCGTGCCAGTGAAGAGTGAAGAGAAGTCGCTTTATCGACGATGTGATGCTGCTGCTGCTGCTGTGTCGTGCCCTCTGCACCCACCCTCCTACACTATTAATACGAGTAATTATACGGTACCCGTACTGACTTGCACAGAGTACAGCAGCAGCAGTACCATGGACAGACAGTTTTGATGCGGGTGTAAAAGGCGGAATGATGAATGATCGAAAGAGAGAGCAAGAGGCATACTTGGTAGCAAGAGAGACGGGTGCATTGCTACAACGGCAGTAGTCCGTACGCTTAGAAACGCACTCCTCAAGCACAGAGAAGACCAGATTCGGGGCCTAGATTAATCCTTCCCTCCGTCCCTCTTGCCTCTCTGAAATAAACAAGAATACCGCTGGTGGACAACGATAGACCCGGTTAAAAATAATAGAGGGACAGAGTGTGAGAGGAGGAAAGAGAGGCACGGGTCGGGGGGCGGGGCATTTGCCGCAAATGCTGGCCGGTCCACTTGAACGGGTCGGGCCCTGCACGAGACAGGCGGACTGCAGCGGCTGCCGCATCCAGCGCACACCCGGCTGGTCTAAATATATAGGTCACTCCGAAATCCTGGGAGATTCCGACACTACTTCTACTGTTGCTGGTGATACTGCTGCTGCTGTGTGCTGCTGCTGCCTTGGGGAGGAACCGTATACCAAAAAAAAAACGAGGAATATGGGCAGTTTTGATAGACCGAGTTCTTGCGAAGAGCTCGTAAATAGTAGTCAGAACAGACGCATTAGGGGGATCGAGTTCACGAGTTCCTCTCGGGGTGCGCGCGGGGCGGAATGCCCTCCGCTAACTCACGTTTGGAATCCCGCATCGCCTCCTTGTCCGTTCCAAGCCTGGGGCGCCGGCTGCTGCTGCTGCTGCTGCTGCTGCTGCTGCTGCGCGCCCCACTGCTGAGGCTGCTGCTGCTGCTGCTGCTGAGGTTGCCCATAGGCCTGATTCGACGTAAAAGTTTGCTGTTGTTGGGTTCCGTACTGGTCTGCAGTCGCTCCTCCCCACTGCTGTTGCTGCGGCTGCTGCTGTTGTTGCTGCTGCTGCTGCGGCTGCGCGGCTACTCCATACCCCCCTCCTGTATTGTTGGCATACATCGCTGCTGAGCGTCTTGTGCCTGAGCACACACAGCAGTAATTAGACGCACACCGTTGCACAGAACAAGGGGAAAAAAAGTTTCCTCCCAAATGCCCTGTTCGTTCCCGAACTTCTGATGAAAAACGCCATAGGGTTTCGACTTATTTTTGCATCCCCCATTTAGAACATTCGCATGCGGTTTGCAGGTTGCACTTCTTCTTTTCAGCCCAAGCTACCACGTACCACGTGCTCCCCCAACGCCCGACACGGGACCCACCTGTGGATTGCCAGGCTCGACCTGCAGGCCTGCAATTGAACTGTCTCCTCCGTGGCATCAAGCGCCGGACCACAGAGTTTTCGTTTCCGCAAAGCCATGCGCCGAGCACGTACGAGTGTTGCGGGTAGTGCCGCCGCACTCCTCTACTGCCTCGGAATGCCGGTCATGATCTCTCACGCGTTCGTACCCCACATCCCCCACAGCGCTCGACGCTGCCAGCGTCACCCCGTGCAGCTCCACCTGTCTGCCAAGAAGGTGCCGTCTTTCAAGCCCTCGTGGGACTCTCCTCGTCGCGGACCAGTAGAAGCACGCCGTGTTCAGGGTGCCATCCCGGAAGCTGCCCCAGAGGTTGACTCTGCCAGCTCCGTCGTTGTTGCTGCTGCTACTGCTGCCCAAGCAGTGTCAGCGGAAGCCGCTGCTGGAGATGGTGCAGCTTCCTCCCCGGCCCGGCCGAGGTCAAGGGCGTACTCGTACAGCAAGGCCTCTTGGCGAGCGTCGCCCGCCAGCAAAGAGAGAAAACGCAGCAGCAGCAGCAGCAGCCCAGCTGCACCAGCTGGTGCTTCCCCTTATATTGCTGTGCCATCCGACGCAGCTGCTGCTACACGCAGTGCTACTACTGCTCCTACAACACCGGGGGCAAGCGCTACTCCGACTACTACTACTCCCTCTCCCCCCACCCCCCCTCCCGCACAAGAAGCAGTAACGGTCGCCCCGACGAGAAGCGAACCGGTGAAACCTCCGACGGCGACGTCACAGGTAGCGGCTGTGGCAGGGGCTGCTACTATGGAAACCCCTGCTGCTGCTGCGTCTCCTTTGGCAGCGCCCCCCAACACCCCCACGCTGCCGCTGGAACCGAGAGGCAGTGCGGCCGCGGAAACAGTCGCCATGTCCTTGATACGAGTGAAGGATGCCCTCGCTCCCTTCAGCAAGAAAATCCAGGACAACATCGGTGAGCCACGTACTCTGTAGTAGGATTTTCGGTCGGTGGCATAGAACCGCGTGTAGTACCGGTGGAGGCAGCGAAAAAAACACGGTAGCTCGTACTCGTCTTATAAAAGTGGGTGTTCGGCAGAGGGGCAGTACCAGAGCTACCTGTGGCAGTCTCTCTGTATGCCTGATGTACCTAGATATCGTATACGTGCTCGGTCTGACAACGCGGCGACTTCGCCGGAGGCAGGGCAGGCCGGGTGGCAATTGCTTCGACGAGTATCAAATGTGAGGCACGTATCAATCAAGTATCGGTAGTCTGTTTATACTCGTAACAGTATTACGTACCAGTATTTTGTAACAACAGGTACTTCGTAACAGTTGCCGGTACGTATACAGATACCGATTATAGCTTATAGCGTTCCAGGTATTCCAGGTACACAGCATGCTGAACATCATGCAAAACATTCAACCACCCAACCCTTACCGTAACTGCCCAACCCCAAACCCCAACCCCCCTCCAATCGACCGCAGCGGAGGGGACCTTCGGCGAGAGGGGAGAAGAGTGGGCAATCCTCCAGGTGGCCATCCTGGTGTGCGTCGGCCTCGGCACCGTCCCCCTCGTTGGAGGCCTGGTCACCACCCTCGCCGGCCCTGGCCTCGTGGCGGTCGGGATAGCCTTAGCCGCGGCGGGGGTTTCCGGACTCGGGCAGAGCTTGTCACCCTGGCCAGCCCCGGTGAAAGACAATGACCTCAAGACCGATGGGATTTACGGGATCGTTCGACACCCAACCTACACTGGTGAGAGGAGGAGGAATTAGGGGGCCCCCCCCGGGCCCCCCCCCCCCCCCCCCCCCCCCCCTTCCCGCTCGCGCGCGCCTCCTGCCCTCGGAGGGAGACCCACCCTATGCAAGCACACCGTACACCGAAGTTACCGCCTCCAACTCGGAACTTCCCCCCACACGAAACAGCCAAGGGGACTGACTCACTACGAATCGCCATCGCGGAAAGCTCGGTAGCGAAGCTCTCTCAGCAGTCCCAACTACCACAACAGTCCGTAACACCGGGGGGGGAAGGGGGGGTGTACTCAATGCCATGCATGGCCGTAGCCGCATTTTACCTTATCGAGCCTCGCATCCCTACAATGCCGGGGAGATCGTATTCCCTTGCTGCTTGCCTTGGTCACTTGATCATTGACCACGCATCCCTTTCGAGACAGAGCGCCGTTCCTACTCCTAACAGAGACACCCCCAACAGGGAGGGGGGGGGGGGGCCGGGGGGGGGGGGGGGCTCGATGTGAATGACATGCCACCAACTGTGGGCTGATGCTGTTGACGATACCTATTCCGGGTACCATGGATAATCTATAGTGCGCGCGTTGTAAAATGACAGTTACATAACGCCGGCCGAGGCCGCTAAGCGAAGTTTTTGCAAGTGGGGTTCAGATGTTCGTCTCCAAGTAAAAACTAATCGCGTACTGATTGCTCGTAACGTCTACGTAAGCATATGAACTAGCGACAACCAGTACGCTGCAAAACACCTCCGTTTCGAGTTTTTTCCGATCGACCACACTTGTGTGAAAGGGGCGTGAGGGGGGTGAGTGCTACCACCTCCACCCAGAAACCACACTGCCTACCCCCCCCCTACTCCGACCCGGTAAGCAGGCTACATAGCAATGTAGCTCGTAAAACGCGGCGGGACAGATAGGGAGGATCTCCCATTCGTACTCACAACACAACAGTAACCGCCGGGGGACGTTAGGGTTACGTCAATACGTAACAGCAGTGTGCCACATATAGTTCACTACTGCACTACTACCCTACCATTCTGTAAGAATGTGATTTTCCGACAGCGGCGACGGCGGCTGCAGGTGGTGAATGGCGGACACCTTCTTCCCCGCTTCGTGCATCGGAGCAGCACGGGTTAATATTGTGGCTGACTAGTCGTACCCTCCCCTGACGATCTTATCGTCACCCCCGCTCTCTCTCTCTCTCTCTCTCTCTCTCTCTCTTTCTCTCCTTCTCTCTCTCTCTCTCTCTCGCCCTCTTTTCTATCTCGCTACCTCCAACGTTTTCCTTGCGCCGCCTCCTCTCGGTGTGGCTGGTTCGGTGATGGATGGGCTGCCCGGTTCAGGTCTAGTGATGTTCTGCCTGGGGTTCGGGGTGATCACCGACTCTCCGCTGCGGATGCTGCTCGCCGTGTTGCTAGGGTGAGTGCGGTCGACTCGGTTCGTCTATTGTCGTCCCGCACCGCGTCGCCGACCGCGCTTCCCAAAAAAACTATTTGATACGCCCCTGTGATTGGCCACCGTTTCAGTTTCTTCCCCTGAGACGCTGTAATGTCGGTATTCACCACTATTAATAGATGCCTGTGCGGCCCTACCGTATTTACGAAGTATTACTGTACAAATGTTGGGTTCATCGCTATATCAATCCGCTGTCACGCCCCCGCGTCTCACCCCCCTCCCCCATTCTACCTCCTACAACCCCCCCCCTC
>MEHQ01001761.1:91365-101606 GCA_008828725.1 Saccharina japonica | reverse complement strand
CGGGCAGGAGGGGGGGGAAGGGGGACGAGAAGAGAGGGGGGGGGGGGGAGGGAAAGAGAGAGATAGAGAGAGGAAGGGAGGGGAACATATAGAGGGGAAGCGGGAGAAAGAGGGAGATAGAGAGGCAGCGACGAAATGGCTGACCGCCTCCACCGCGACACAACGATAGCCAAGCTCCTATAGCGGCTTTACTGCACAGGAGAGAGAGATGGGGGGGGGGGTAGAGAGAGAGAGACAACCAGTCAGACACAGATACAGAGAGGCAGACCACGGCGGGCCGCAGGGGCGGGGTTGGCGGTGGCAGTGGCGGCGGCGGCGGCGACGGCTGTGGCTGTGACGGCGGCAGCGATGGCGGTAGCAACGAGGGCTATGTGTTTGCGAAAGATTGCAACCGGCGTATTGCAAAGGATGAACGGTGTGTTCCCTGTTGATTGCACCTCTCGATAGAGGCTCGGCCGGCCCCCACGATACGCTGCGAAGATGTCCTACTCTCGCGTATCAAGCAATTAGAGACTGGGAGGGGGGGGCGGAGCGCAAGCCTTGGCGAGTGCGTGCAACCGGGAGGATCAGGGACAGAGTGCCCAGGAAGATTAAGAGCGGGGGGGGGGGGGGGGTGCGGGGGGGGGCGTCAAGGGGGGGTCGGGGGAGCGGACTGCTATCGAGATTGCTCTGCGCCCCCCGGAGAGAAGTAAAGGCAAAGACAGAGGTGGTGTCGGGGGAACCTTGGACGGAATGTTCCGTGCTGGGTTGTACAGCACCGTGCCTGAAGTCCCGTTTGAGCCAGCCGATGTAGGCACGGTGACGGGCTCCTTTGTATCAGTAGTGCGGGCAGGAAGGCTCAATGGGGAGTGGCGTGCCAAGCTTTAGCTCATTGCTGCTTGCCGCTGCTGCTGCTACGGGTGCGAGTTGCTGGCTGTTGCTGCTATGGCTGCTGGTTGCTGTTTCTACGGCTTCTGGTTGCTGCTGCTGCTGCCGCTTCTATTTTTGCTGTTGCTACTGCTGTTCCTGGTACTGGTTGTGGTTGTGTCGGTGTCTTGTTGCCTCGGCGACGGTTGTCTCTGCGGGGCTGATCGCTTCGCCAATCTACAACTAGAGGGCATGGGTCGATTATTGGAGCGACCATTTTTTGGGCGCCATGGACTCGCGCTGTATTTGCCGGCACCGCCCGGAAACGAGATATAGAAAGCAGGATTTTACGAATATATCCCCCCAAGCCTGCTGTCACTACTGTAGACACGAGTTGGAATATTTGATTGCTGAAGTTTACGTGCAAATATGCTACAGTAGGAGACCGGTCATTTTGGCCGCGTTGAGGCCTCATATATATGTCGGCTTGAGGGGATGTCCTATCATTAGCCTTCTTGGTCAGCGCTGTCTGGGTGGGCTAGTGATGCGTTCTAACCAACATATTTTGGGCTTCTTATACAATTTTTTGTGTAAGGGGCGGTCTGGTCCGTCAACGGGTCAAACTGCGGTCTCCTATAATACTTGTGGCATCTTTGTTTATATGAGTTTTTGGACGCGAGCGGTGTATAGATATGTGATACTGAGGGAGCGGGTGTGTGGGAGGGGGTATGTGCTGGGGCTTTTCTCGGGTGTAGGCAGGGGAGACGCGAGAGCACATGAGGGGAGAGGTCAGTGGCGGCTTTGGGCGTGGAGCCGATTGCGGTGACAAGATGGGACTCTAGATCTCACCAGGCACCCGTCTGTTTGTCGCGTGTAGCACTTTTACGATATGGGTGGGACAACGTAGCGGGGGGGGTTGCAGGGTGTGATGATGACGATGAAGAGAACGATGCTGATTAGTATTAGCGATTATTATTACTATTAACGATGATTCGTATTAACGATGACGAATTTTAATGGCGATGACGTTGTGATGGCACCTCCTGAAAGGAAAGCACCGCTGAAGGAGGGGTGAGATGTAATACTAATGACGATGATGTCCCAACGAGAGTGGTAATCATGGTGTAAGTGGACATTTTGATGATGACGGCCACACGCCTTCCTGTTTGTGTAGAACACCGCATAGAGATGCATCACAGCTGAAGGAGTAGGATGTATTGCCTGTGAGCTTCCAACGACGATGACGCTGGTGGTACTGGTGTTGGTGGTGGTCGTGATGACGACCACCGGCTTGCTGTGGGGAGCACCTCCTAGAGGGATAGCCCACAGCTAGAGGGTGTGAGGGGTAGAATGCAACAACGATTTTGTTCCAATGATGATGATCGTGGTGATGCTGATGGTGATGATGGCCCCCCATCTGTTTGTGAGGGACACTACATACTACATAGATAGAGGGACAGCATAGATAGCTGGAAGGTAGGTTAGAATACGATGATGAAGGTCCAGTGATAACGATGATGGTGGTGGGGATGGTAGCCAACCGGCTGCTTGTGTGGAGTGCCTCCAAGGTGGAAAACACGATACATGTTCTGGAGGGAGGGGTGTAATGGACCGGCAGTTAGTGACGATAATGTTCCAGCGATGATGGTGTTTGCCATCTGGATGCACTATTATTATTCACGACGACGCCAGCAGTCGTATGAGCAACCGGGGGATTCGAAACGAACAACTTCGACTATTTAATAGATAGCCGAGGGCACCCGGGGTGCCATATGGCCACGAATGAGTGGTACATCGTCACCTTCATAACACATAATAATCACAGCACCAGATCACACCAGGTACGTACACACATTATACGTCCAAGTGTGTACCTGGTCGAGCGCAAACGAACACCGACGGGACTGCGCGCATACAACATAACGCATACCAGGTATACAGCAGTAGTACCAGGTACTGCGACCTTACATCATTGTTGCATCATGCTATTCCTTGGACACGATATCTGTCACCGTCTCGCCCATGGTGCCTTCCGCATTACCAGGTATGTATGGCAACCGGCTGTGTCTCCGTTTTCTGCTACACACGACACTGCGATGATACTGCCGTCCGTTGTGCGTCGTACAGGATACAAGTACGCACTCGTATACCAGATCCAAGATCGTGAATTCGCGTGAACTGGCTCTTTTTCTTCCTCAGATCGGTGTGCCAGCTAAAGTCAAAACCCGGGGGAAGGCTGCACCCCAGGTTTCTCAACAGCCAGACGAAATATCTGGATGCTGGACCGCCGTGTTCCTCTGTACTTCTCTTCAGAACCTCCTCTCAGCGTGCACGCACATACGTGAGCCATCGCACGAGGGATCACGTGTGGATATGTGGCTTTTACTGCGCCCTTGGCTACAAGCCCTTCCATAAAGTTGAACTCCTGGGGTTTCTCGCCTCGAGGACTCAGCGACTCAGTGCTCAGTGCGTGCGCAGGCAGACCAACCGCTGCGCTTGCGATACAGCAACATCACTGGAATCTTGCTCTCATATCTGGACCTCGCTCGTACGTGCAACGGAGGTTTCTCAGCATATTGTGCGCGGGTGACACCACCGTTGTTGCTGTTACTACTGCTACTGCTCTACTGCTGCTGCTGCTGTGGTAGGCTTTCTGACTGCCTTTGCCACGTGCATGCTCCGGCAAGGTTGCACACACAGCAACTCGCTGTGCTCAACAGCAGCAATGACGGTGTTGCCACCTCCTGCATCAGCACCAGGAGGCACCCACAATGCTAAGGGCTCCAGCGAACGCACCTCAGCTCACAGCTTCGCGCGACGCGCCGGCACGCGCGTCAAAGGTTCGTCATGGATGATCGCGGGTATATTGCTCTTGTCGTGCGGTACGATATCGACATCGGACGCTTTCAGCGTTACCCCTCCGTTGCGTCAAGGAGGAAGGTCAATGCTATCCCCGGGAGGGGACGCAAGGTGCGGGGTCGGGGGTGTCGCCGCTAGGAGCTTCATGCAAGTTGGAATGCAGCAGCAGCAGCAGCGGTGGCAGTCACATTGGACGGGGGCGCGGAGCGGGGGGTTCGTCGGGAGCGCAACGTCCTCGCTGCAGGGAAGGTGAGACTTATGGGGGGGGAAAGTTAAACTTCGGTACTTTTGCAAGCTCTGAAGAAGACCCTCGACTCCTCGACTGCTGCTGATGACAACGCTCGACATTCGTCATGTAAAGTGTAAGACAGCATGATACATGGCACATGACACTTTTACACTTTTACATGATAGCAGAGTCATACCACGGGTATCATATACACCTGGTGCGATTTAGTACCGTAGCTGTTATGTATAGGTACGGTACCACAGGCATATATATATATATATGACGCCTTTGGTATTTTATTGGTCTTTCACTGGTACGAGTAGACTCGTACACAGCGTGGACCAACATGCATTTCCGGTGCTTGCTCCCTTCCTCCCGTGTTGTTACGAGTATCTCGTACTCGTATATACGGTACCTCTATCTGCCCGCCGGGCCCGGTTCAACCGTTACAATCTCACCTGGTATATATCTGGTACATTAGTGGTCCATCTATACTGCTGAAGTGCCGGTTGCCCACGTATAATATGTGCCTGGGGAATCGCTTGGCACAGATGGGGTTCACCAGTCAGTGTACAAGTAGTAGTGTGCGGAGTGGTGCCGCTACGAGTATAATGCTGGTATTGTTGCCTGGCGCATACCGGCACTTACTTTGCAGAGAGGCCACTACTGCGGTACAGGGTAAAAGGCAATGTGTCAGGAGACGGCAGCTTAGGCCTCTGACAAACGGCAGACAGGGCGAAGCTGTGACGGACGACGTAGACGGCCAGAAGCGGGGATCCTCTGGTTTCATCCCCCGTTTTCAGTGGAAACAAGGCATGCCGTACTTGTGAAACACGGGAAACTTGTACTTGGTCGGCGTCTGAAAGGCTTGGCTTCCTTCCACCCTGCAGAGTTTCAGTCTTTTCCGTAGCCATACGAGACTGGTACGTCCTGCAATGAAGCAGTGGGGCGCCTATCATAGCATCACAGCATGGATGCGGCAAAATATTGAGCGGCACATACGTCACATACCAGAGACTCGTACGTATATGTACATATTATATGAGTTTCCACATGTATGCCTAGAGACTTCTTGTACAGGGGATAGGGGGACGTATATAAGTCCAGCATGTAACATATGGGCTTGTGACAGACGTAAGTCTAGACGGAACGTCTAGACATAGACACGTCCCATGACATAGTTTCTTGCGTTATAAATACAATACCGGTATATGTTTACATGCTTAGACTAAAGCTCTACATGCTTGTTATATTACGGGGAAGCATAGCCGGTCGCCCCGGTGGGCTAGCAGGTAACCACGAAGCTTGCTAGCGTCAAGATCGTGAGTTCGAGCCCCCCCGAGTGCGTGCTCGCAGGGACTTTTTCTCGCAAAACATATCTTGACTAGCTGAAAGCGCGAGAGCGTGAGTTAGCAAAATACGATGAAGATCGACGAGCGTTGGGAAGGCTGAACCCTCTGCGCGATAAAAATCAAGGCAAGAACCGTAGTGGGGGAGGAGGGAGAGGAGCCTGCTTTGTGACCCCGGATCTGAGTTACGACTAATAGGGAGGGAGAAAGACAGAAGTGCGAAAGATAATGAATGGGATGGGGGAAAAAAAAAAAAAAATAGTAAACAGGACTTACGGTGCACACAAAAACCTATACAATTCCCTATTTTTACTACTGTACGACAACATTTGGTTCTATTTACTAGTGTTTACTATGGTCCCCCGTAATAGAACCGCTGTACTTTTCTACCAGGTACAGCAGTAGTAGACACTGCCATTAATACTACAGTAGTGAATACCCCTATTTTAGACAGGTGTGGTACAGGCAGGCCGAAAACAACTCTCTTAACTATAGCCTTCTCTCTAATCCACAGTGGAAAACATATAGGTTTAGTGTTAGGCGGGTCCAGCCGATTTGGCATCTCTTAACTGTACTATTCTCTTATATAGGGTACCTTCTCTTAAGTCGGGGTACCCACTGCTGTACAACATACTACTATACGATGCAGTAGATGCACACCAGACGTGGTATCATACCAATAATAGTACGAAGCGAAACTCGCACGCAGCGATTTTCTGGAGGAGCATCTACGAGTACTCACAAGAATACGTACATACGCAGACGCACCAACGATCTGATCAATGCAAGCACCCGATTCGCCAACACAAGACAAAAAACGCAACCGCTTGTGTTCGCTACTCGTACAAGAGAGAGAGGAAGGCTATCTGCTTTGCGAGGTGCATCGATAGTATATGGTATACAAGGTTTTACCCTTCGAAATTGTGGTTGACATGAAATCCCGGGGGGTGTCGGGTGTCGCAAGCTGAAACGGGAGAACACAGCAGCAGCAGGCGTTCGTTCGTTCCTCGCACCAGCTACGCGTATGTACGTAACCACCGGGCAAGTGAAGAACATAAAACATCTCTTGAAAAGAAAAAAGAAGTACCGAGGCCACTGGGCAAGTAACACCGACCAGCCCAAACGAGTGCATTAGTTTATTCTTTTTTCAACCATGTACCTGAACCACCCCTCCCCCCTCCCCCCCCTCTTATAGTCCAACCATGTACCTGAACTACTCCTCTCCCCCTCTTATATATACGTACGTACTTGTGTTTTGTTTTGTATACTAAGTATATACCTGATACCTGTTACGCCTCTGTCCGTGAGTTCACTTCTGCTGCCCACCTTCTTCTCACCCCGCAAGATTGGGGCTACATACATAACTCTGTCCGTATTTCTTCTTGTGCTTGGCAGACGGAAGCGCTATCGAGGAGGCGTTTCTGGGGCGGGCCCGGTGAGCATGATGGCCTCGTCGCTGGAGTCCAGCTTCGGCGACATCTTCAAGGCCCCCGACGAGAGAATCCTCAAGGCCGTCGAGAAGGCAGGAAACAGGTGCGTATATACATGCCTGGTACCAATACATGGTTCACATGCGAAGGACACTGGTAGGTGTACACTTTCCCTGTTCCCTGTCCCCTGCCCCCCCCCCCTTGTGCTCCGTCTCGAAAGGGGAAGCGCGGTTAATGGCCGAGTGACTAAGGCAAGCAACAAATGAGTATTATACCCCCATCGTACCCGCCTTCTGCTAACCGAGTAGTCTCCTGGGTTAGCTTGTCCCCTCCCCCCCTGTTTATATCAAGGCCGTCGGAAAGCCAAGAAAGAGGTGCATGCTTACAGCATAGCTGTCGCTAGGAAGTCGTGGAGCAGGATACGTGTTACTGTCGTCGATTTGGATGTGTTGGTTGATTCAGAGAAGTTGGAAAATAATGGCTTAACCCCGGTTGGTGGTCAGAAAACCTCGGCCGCAGATTTGGGTTCAGCCAGCCCGGAAGGGTTTCCTAGTTTTTAAGGCGTCTTGCAAATTAGAAACGCGCTTTCGCTCATAGATATGTACCGCCTCTTGTAGGTGTGTAGCATCCCTTCAGGTGTGTAATATCCCTGTAGAGGTGTGGAGTATCCTTGTAGCTGTGTGTTACTCCAGTTCCCTATCCCCCCCTCCCCTTTACCCGCATTCTGCCATGGGTGTATTGGGTTGGTTAGCCCCCCCCTATCCCCCCTTTGTAAACGCCTTCTGGTAAGGATGTGTTGGCCTTGGTAGCCCCTTACCCCCCCCCCCGCTGTACCTGCCTTGTGCTAGTGGCGTTTTGTGTGGGTTTTTTATATCGATGGTTACATTTCGGCTGACTGCATATTAACTATGTTATGCCTCGCCTAAGTCTGATTAGTGGAGGCATGCAGAAGTATCCGTATGCGAGAAAGTCCGTCTCACGAGCAGTCCTTAGTAGGATGCAGCTCGCCCTTCATGCGACCCGCCGAACACCCCAAGACTCTTCGCGCTTGGTGCAAGCAGTAGCAATGTTTGCCTGGCCGGTGACAACCAGACGTGATCCGTGCCGGGATTTTAGGGGTACGAGGATCTATGGTCATACAACCAAGGCCATGCATGACAAAGAGTACCCCCCCCCCCCCCCCGTCTCCCTCCTAATCGTTCTTCTCTTTTGAGAGCTTCAGACAGTGTGATGTTTCAAGTATTTGGAAGCGTTTGGCTGCGACAGCCCCCCCCCCCCCCAACCGGAACCCTCCTGGTGGCATGCTTCTGCCCTGACACCTCTTTGTGGAAAAACAGAATGAACGTGTTGAATTGCCTTTGCCACAGCCCCCACCACTCCCACCGATCTAAAGACATACTTCGATAACGCATTGTACAGTGCTCTAAAGACACACTTCGATAATGCATTGCGCAGTATACTTCGCGTGTGGAACATTGGATGGCCGTATACTGCCAAGTATGCATGGTTCTACTACTGCGATTGACTCCAGCCCCCTCCCCCCGCCCAACTCCACCGCCGTCCTTCGTCGATTGGGGACATACGGGGTTTTGTATGCTGTGTAGGGCTGTGCCTTCAGACGTGGCTGCCCTGGCGGGGGTTGATCTGAGCGTGGCAAAGACGGGATTGGTCAACCTTGCGAACATTGTGGGTGGTGATCTTGAAGTCTCCAACGACGGTAAGTTAGTTGCTCTTATAGTACCACTAGTGGAGCGGTAGTAGTAGTAGTAGTAGTAGTAGTAGTAGTAGTAGCAGTAGCAGTCGCAGTCGCAGTCGCAGTCGCAGTAGCAGTCACAGTAGCAGTAGCAGTCGCAGTCGCAGTCGCAGTCGCAGTAGCAGTAGCAGTCGTAGTTGTAGTAGTAGTAGTAGTAGTAGTAGTAGTAGTAGTAGCAGTAGCAGTAGCAGTAGCAGTAGCAGTAGCAGTAGCAGTCGCAGTCGCAGTGGCAGCAGTAGTAGTAGTAGTAGTAGTAGTAGTAGTAGTAGTAGTAGTAGTAGTAGTAGTAGTAGTAGTAGTAGCAGCATTAGTAGTAGTAGTAGTAGTAGTGGTGGTAAGGAAATAGCGACCACCAAAAGGAGAAGTGCGGTATCATGCTACCAAGCACCTACTGGCAGCGCACCCAAGCACTAGCAGTATCACGCCCACCGCGTGTCGTGCAACTCCTTGCATTGCTGTTCGGACCCTTATCCAATAACTCTCTAACCCTCCGCCCAAAGCTTTGCTTCGAGTGGCGGATGCCACTCTGTATTGGTCATTTTTTTGTTACTTAAGCCTTTTATCCCTCTCAGAATATCACAAGAACAACTATCGCACCACCTCCCCCCGCTACCCCCCGCCTGAAAAACGCCGCTGACGGAACATACAACAAAAAAACAGGGGACGTGGTGTACAATTTTCCGTCAAACTTTCGGGCGGCGCTGCTTCAGAAGTCCGCCTACCGCCGAGCAGTGGAGGCCGTTAGGGGGGCCTGGCCGGTGGTATTCTACGGCATCCGCGTCTCATTCGGGGTGGTGCTCTTCGCGTCCATAGCGCTCATCTTCTCCACCATATTCTTCGCGGCGACCTACGCCAGCTCCAGCAGCGACGACAAGTAAGGAGGGGAGGGGAGGGGGGGGCGAGGGGGGGGCGAGGGTGTACCCATTAGCCGCATGTCGTGCATGGCCGTAGTCGTATCGCCATAGACCCTTGCATCCCTACACTGACGCGACGGGGCATGTTGGATTTCCACCAGCCAGGAATATGTTGCTTGCACCAAGCGCCCGGGTCGGGGGGGGGGGGGGTACTCGTGTCGTGCACGGCCGTAATCGTATTACCATAGACCTCTCGCATCCCCACAATGCCGGGATGGGGCATGTTGGGTTTTCACCAACCAGGCAGACATTGCTTGCACCAAGCGCGAAGCGCCGTGAGTTATTCGGCGAGTCGCATGGAGGGTGAGCTGCATCCTACTAAGAAGCGCTTGTGAGGCGGACTTGCATATGGATGGCAGCTTCAATGAATTAATTTAATTTATGGGAGGGGGGGGGGGGTACCCATATCGTGCACGGCCGTAGTCGTATGACCATAGACCCTCGCATCCCTACAATGCCGGGACGGAGCACGTTGAGTTTTCTTCAACCAGGCAGACATTTTGCTAGCACCAAGCGCGAAGCGCCGTGAGGTACTGGGCGAGTCGCATGGAGGGTGAGCTACATGCTGCTAAGACCCGCCTGTGAGGTGGACTTGCATACGAACGACAGCCGCCCATGAGGGAAGCGTACTCATTTGTTGATTGCCTTAAGTCATTTGGCCATTGACCACGCATCCCTTTCGAGACGGGGCACCGTTCCTACTACTAATATAGACACGCCTCCAACATTTGGGGCGCTCATTACGTTGTTTCCATAAACGAGCATTACAAAGAAACTCATGTGTTGCTTGCCTTAGGCATTTGACCATTGACCACGCATCCCTTTCCGGACGGTGGTGGTAGGGAGGGGGGGGGGGGGGGG
>MEHQ01001761.1:43300-75865 GCA_008828725.1 Saccharina japonica | reverse complement strand
CCCCCCCCCCCCCCCCGGGTGTCTTGGCCCTTCTTCAAGTGCACGAAGACGACCGTTTCTAGACGACTTCGACGTGCGCCTCGAGGGAAACAGCACTTTCTGAAACTGTTTCTAGAACCGCGTCCATGATTTTAGGGGACAAAACGTGCTTGAAAATGGTGTGGGATGGTTTTTTGCTGCACTTGGAGAGGGTTACACAACGAAACCGATCATCGACAAGGGGAAACCCCGGAGTGGGCCTGCGAGCGAGCTTGAATGGGAGTACCTGAAACGGGATATGGACTACGGGTGCGAGCGGTTCTGTGGTTTGGTGCACCCACCCCGGTGTCCTAACTCTTGTACTACTGCACGCGCATTGTTGGGGTAAAAATACTTATGATTTTGTATGGGAAAAGTTTGGCAGGTTTAAGAGTAAATGCGATAGTAGTATTGGTGATTATACCACGGTGAAAATGATCCAACTCCCTACAACTACGCCACGTGTTTTTTTCTTTTTGTTCGTACGGGAGTGAAGTTCTCAAGGGGGTTGGTTATCGCGCGCACACGGCCGGCCCCGCACGCCCCCCCCCCCCCCCCCCCCCACACTGTGGCATGGTGATATGACCCGCAACGTGTTGTAGCAGGCAGCTCTTCGCGCGATGTCCTGTGTTAGAAAAAGCACCACTCCACTACTAATTATGAATTGATGCGGGGTTTCCTGGAGGTGTGCTCGGCGTTTGACGCGCGGGGCCGTTCAAATAGGAGATCAGGGCAGTTCCGTCTGGCTGCCGAATACCTATTTTCGATGATTGTGTGTTTTTTTGTTGAACGTCGAGGCTGGGAGAGGGCGGGGGGGCGGTCTACCAATAGTAATCGTCCCTTCTGTCAGACCAGCTTTTTCAAGGGGGGTAGCGGGCGGGCGGGGAGAGAGGCCTAATGAAAGCCCTTTCCTCCTCTGCAAGTTATCTTTCAGAGCTGAGCTTTTTTTTCCAACCCTTCCTTGTACTACTGTATTACTGCAAAAAAACGTGTCGTGCACTGGACCCAAGTTAGTCTGTCCTAAAAAAACGCGAGTGAGTGCAGTTCTGACGGGAATGAAAGGGGGTAAAAGAGGTTTTGGTTGAAAGGTTAAAGTGCCACCCCGCCTCCTTTTCTTACCCGGGGATGCGGTTCGGCGTCCCCGTTGTTGGAGCGATCACTGCGGGAAACTTACGGTTGGCGGCAGTGGTATGAGGGTAGATGTTTTACTCTAGGCGGGCGCGCGCGTTTTGCCGCGGAAAAATAGGGCGGGAAGGGGGAAATGGTAAAGAGGGTACATCGCGCCTGTTGGGCGGAAGCACACGGTCGTTGTTTTACGGGACGGGTTTCAGCTGCAAAGCGGAAGCAGCAGCAACAGCAGCAGCAGCAGCAGCAGCAGCAGCAGCAGCAGCAGCAGCAGCAGCAGCAGCAGCAGCAGCAGCAGCAGCAGCAGCAGCAGCGGTTACCGCGGCAAGCACCGATGGTACCGACTGCGGCAGGAGCAGCAACAGCAGCAGCGGTAGCAGCAGCGGTAGCAGCAGCAGCAGCAGCAGCAGCAGCAGCAGCAGCAGCAGCAGCAGCAGCGGTAACCTTACGTAACAAGCGAGCGTTGTTACAAGTCGGCGCTTGTACATATTAGAGGCGGCGCTCGGTTTGGCTGGAGCGCTCGCGCGATTGACGGCAGCGTTTATTATTGTCCCTGCCTTTGATTTTGATTTGTGGTACACCTACAGGATACCTCCTAAGAAACCGGACACTAACAATGGCAGGCTGAGGTTGACACGAACATATCAATTTCGGAGTCGTTTTGCTGAACTTTTAGTGTGGAAAATGCACTCCCTCTCGAATTTGAAACCCAGGCTGGGACAGCATTCATGCTTCTTAGCAGGCGTCTTGTATTGTAGTATCGTTACTTTCCGGTAGCCGTTTCGAGGGGGGGTGTGCGCTTTCTTCTGTCTCTGGTGGCGTGGCCGTTAGCCGTTAACGTTTTTATTGCTGGACACGTTTAGCGGGTGGTCGGGGGGTCACAATCAGCAGAACAGCAAGAACGACAACAATTTGAGAGCAACCACGATATTATCAGCGACAATATCAGCTACACCGAGAGCAACACAATATCAACGGCAACACCAGCACGAAAACAGCTACATCGACAAGAAAAACAACCCCCCAACAATACTACTGTAGCAACAGCGGGAGCTGCAGCAGCAACAACCACCACCACTACCACAACTTCAGCAGCAGCAGCAACGAAAATAACAACGACAACAAAAACACCAACAACAACAACACCAGCAGCAACGACCACCACAACGACAACAAACAGCAACAGCAACAGCAACAGCGGGCCTTGAGCAATAGCCGGAGATAAAGGACAAATAATGACCCCGTTTGTATCGCCAGCCAAACAGAAGTAAGCGTGCGTCCCTCAACTGCCCCCCCGCCTTCCTCCCAACGATCCACCCACACAGACAGGCGATCCGACTCGCTTATTATCCCATCCAATAATCTCAGCAGGCAATCGCCGGGGCATGACGACGCCAATATCGGGGTATGGTAGCGTGGGCTCAGCCAGCCACCCCGCCTGCTTCTTTACTCCGAAGCGGGTTCGGCTGCCCCCGCCCCTCCCCCGGACCCACTCCCTATGGACGATCCAGTCCGGATACAGGCCACTTGCACTACACTAGTTCCCAGAGAAAATAAATATAACTCTCTCGGGGGAAATTAAACCCCGACAGTAAATTGTCGCAAGACGAAACTGCTCAATGAAGAAAGCGGTCTATTGTTGACTACGGATAGACAGCGCTTTCTTTCATTAAAGCCGGAGAAAGAAAACAAAACAGACAAAAAAAAACTTTCCGCTTGGGGCTATATAGATATCTCCCCCTTCCTTGCCTACCACCTTGCACCTAAAATACTAAAACCGTTTGGATTCAATGTAAAGATACAAACGGTTCTTGTATTTCGGGAAGAAGTGGTGTGAAGCAATTATCACAACAAAATGTGCAGATAAAGTTGCTCTACTCGTAGTGAACGTTGTCTATATATCACCGGGGCGTGCTGAGGACAACGTTGAGTCGTAGCTATAGGGAGATGCGCACGACCAAAGTAACCAATCAGAGATGACGCCTAGATGGGTATAGAGGGTGACTCGTGTGCTGAGTCAAGCCGGGAAACGAAAAGCGGGGGGGGGGGCTGTCGTATGGGGGGCGACTAACGCCCGCACTGCCTGGGCCAGACGAGACTGATGACGACCCTGGTACTTATCCCGACGTACAATAAGCGGGATCGCAAAAAGAGCGGCAAGGCAAGCCTGGCCACATGGGGAAAGAGAAAAGTGAGCAGAACTGCGTGCGTAGGCGATACACGAATTTGCAGAAAACGCATGCGCAAGTATTATAAAGACACAACGCTTAGGTTTCCTTGTTGGTCCGTGTGGGAACTAAACAAAACACAAGACAAAACATGACCAAGGACTCTGCTTCCCCCTCCCCCCCCCCCGGGGGGGGGGGGGGGGGGGGGGGGAGGGGGCAGCGGGATATGGCAAATCTTGAGTTGTGCGGGAAAGGGAAGAGGGAGAAGCTTGGGGGGGGAGGTGGGGACCGTGACATAACGCATGAGCTGGGGAGACACCTCTCTACCAGACACCCCTGAATGTATCTAATAAATATTTGTCTTGACACTATACCAGGTAACCTTTACATGGAACGTAAAACACGTCGCGATCGACGTATCACACACCTTTCAAAGTTGAGTATCAACCCCTCAATCGTTGTCGAACTCACCGCTGACGCCCTTGTAATATGTTCATAAAGCCGACTTTACAGTTCAACCAACGTCTATAAATGGAGATGGAATTCCATCCTTCGATGCCAACGGTGTTGCCTCACAGGGAAGACTGCTAACGGTAATGTCTGATGTTTCGACCCTCCGTCAAAGGAGGTGCGGGGAGGTGCCCAGTCATAGGACACCTGTTCTTGCAGCTGCTTATACGCGCTTCTCCACGAACTCCAACGGCCTATGACGGGGGACTATAGTAAATGGGACCTATCGTATATACAAAAACCTGTATATTTCCCATTTTTTACTAACAGTATTTGATTCTATTTACTATGGTCCCCCGGAATAGGAGAAAAGGAGGCCGGAGTTCCTCGAAAAGCCAATACTATTTGGTCCTACTTACTATTTCCCCCCGGAATTGGAGAAAAGGCGACCGGAGTTGCTCGAAAAGCCACGGGAAGCGTCAAATGAATACTGCTGTAGCACGAGAAACGCGAGGACGGTAGAACACAGCGTTTGGTCCCGGTTGCATGCACAACCAACAAACAAGATTAGACCACGCTTCGCTCGTTCACCTCCACCCTGAAGGGGTTGGCTGATCTCCTCTTGTGGCGGGAGCTAGCGGTCGGGGCGAGGTACGTCGGCCGCGTGCGCCCGGGAGCAGGGCGGGGCGCGGCGGTGGGTGCCGGCTTCGACTCGAACACCTTCCCCCCGCCTCTGTTTTCACCGAAGGGGTCGGACGGCAGTGTAGGGTACGAGTGTGGTGACAGCCGAGCCGATGCACAAGAAATAACGCGAGGAGAAGAAGAAGACCACGAAAGGGCGAGGGTTACGGGAGGGAGGGGGGGCGACGTGTCAGGCGTGAACATAGCATTAAGGAGGGCGCTCGGCGGACCGGCAAGTACAGCAAACAGCGTCCCTGTTGCGAAAGGAAACACAAAACATTTAGCAGAGGGTCAAAGAAGGGGCCGGCCCCAAACGAAGTATGCATATCAAGACCGCATTAAGGTACGTACAGAGGCATGTCACGGAAAGAGTTAACCTGGACTTTCTGACGGTCTTCGTCCGAGTGGTGCTCTCTACTAATATGATTAATAGTACCTCAGCCAAAACCTGGCTTTGAGAGGGAATGAAGAGGGAAACCCGACGGACACATCCCATGGTCTACTGTATATAGGTGTACAAAGAAACTTATTGCTTAAACAAAAACGATACTGGCTCGCAGTTCCTCATTTGAGGAATATAGTAATAGTCAGTGATAGTCATTAATAGTCAGTAATAGTCAGTAATAGTCATTAATAGTCAGTAATAGTCAGTAATAGTCAGTAATAGTCAGTAATAGTCAGTAATAGTCAATATATGTACCAGGTAGTCAGTTATAGTCAGTAACAGTCAGTAACAGTCAGTAATAGTCATTAATAGTCAGTAATAGTCAGTTATAGTCAATAAAAGTCTGTAATAGCCTAGTCAGTAATAGTCAGTAATAGTCAAGATACGTACCAGGTACGAGTCAGTTATAGTCATTAATAGTCATTAATAGTCAGTAATAGTCGGGAATTGCTAGTAATAGTCGGTAGTAGTCAGCAATAGTCAGTAACAGTCCGTAACAGTCCGTAACAGTTAGTAATAGTTAGTAATAGTCAGTAATAGTCCGTAACAGTCAGTAATAGTCAGTAATTGTCAGTAATAGTCAGTAATAGTCAGTAATAGTCAGAAATAGTCATTAATAGTCAGTAATAGTCAGTAATACTCAGTTGTAGTCAGTAATAGTCAGTAATAGTCCGTAATAGTCAGTAATAGTCAATATATGTACCAGGTAGTCAGTTATAGTCAGTAACAGTCAGTAACAGTCAGTAATAGTCATTAATAGTCAGCAATAGTCAGTAATAGCCAGTTGTAGTCGGTACTCGTCAGTAATAGTCAGTAATAGTCAGTCAGAACACGCTTCGCCAAAACCATGCTGCCTCTCGTCGCACACGTCTATAGACATAGACACACGCTCTCGTAGTAGCGTCGACCCTGGAGGCATCGCAAGACAAAAATACCGCCACCAGACAAACTACAAAAACAATACCCCTCCCCACTGTATGTAAAAGCACTCCCATCCCGAAGATATCGGTAACGTCTCGCGCTGACCTCGATCCTGCCATCCATTTCCCGTACGCCCCTCCCGAGTCCGGCGATTCTCTCCTGCCCCCCCCTTCTCTCGCGCCCCCCCCTCCCCTCCCGCCCACTCGGAAGTCGCCCGCGAGCCTTTCCTCGTCTCCCCTCGACCCCTCACGCCGGGGGGAGGGGCGCGGTCGCGTTCGTACCGGCGACGACGACGGCGATGGCGAGGATGGAGTTGCTACAGCCACCGCGGCGGTACGACGGGGACTGCCGGGGGGTCGCCAAGGAGTGGAATTTCGTTCGCCTGGCACCGAAAAAGAGCAGGGAGGAAGGCGGGTAGGGTAGGGTAGGGAGGAGGGTGCGGGGGGGTTGGTGAGAGGTGTGGGGTTTAGGTCCCGGTTTCGGCATGCGTAGGCATGCGGTGGAAGGGGTGGGAGGGGTTGTGGGGCGGCGGGGGGGGGGGGGGGCGGGGGGCGGCTGAGGTCGTGATTTCAGCTTGCGCAGGCATGCCGGTGCAAGCGCACTGTGACTCTTGCCAATAATCCGGCAGCTACTGCACCACAACAACCCCCCTTGCGGGAAAAAACAGAAGGTTCGTAGCGTGCCGAGAAGCGTGAAATAACGCTTTTGGGCTTCGCGTCTGTCTGTCTGTCACGGGAGACCTTTGTACTGAAAAAAGAGTGATGTTCTTTCAGCCATCGTCCGCCCGCCCACCTCGAGTCGCTTGCGCACGAAATGACTCACGTCTGCTCTGGTTTCGTGTTTTCCTTACCTGCCGTGAATCGCGCGCCATCACCACTCTCAGCAACGCTCCTCTCCGGTCCCGCCGTCTCCCGCCGTCCCCTTGGAGGAGCGCGGTGTCGCTCGGGCGAACGCTCACCCCCCCCGCCAACGCCCTCAACGCTGCCCGCGTTAAACACGAGGCCATAGTCGTAGCTGGGGGGCGAGGGCGGTGACCTGGCCCTTGGTAACCGTGACGCCGGACCATAACCACCACCACCACCACCACCCCCAAAACTACCACCACCACCACCACCACCACCACCACCACCAAAACCACCACCTCCAAAACCACCACCACCAGCGTGCGGAGGGTGCGCATCCGGAGAAAAGCGAACATCTTTGCTACCCCCCCCGCGCCGGAATTGGGGTGGGGGGGAGGCGTACGGCGAATCGAAACCGAAGCCACCCTCTTCCTCGGCGGAGGTGGAGGAGAACGTCTGCCGTCGCATTGAATTACGCGAGCGCCGGCTGCCGGGGGTTGTGTTGCTACCCGGGCTCCTCGCCGAAAGGAGCCCGACAGGAGGCGGCGGAGGAGGAAGAGGAGGAGGCGGGCTAGCAGCGGGCTGAAAGTCCCGCGCGCTCTCAGGGTTTTCCAGGGAGACCCTCGGGTGTCGGAGCTGGCGCGATAGCGGTGGGGACGGGGAGAGGGGCAAAGGAGTCACAAGGGGTGTCGTAACAGGGATTATCAGCACTGGGCGCAGAAGGCACAAGGGGCATCGTCCTGCCAGGGGGCTAGAATTACCGGGCGCAGGAGGCACACGAGGTTTTGTTGTTCGCGGTTGTTGAGGGTACGAAGCAAGTTGTGCTTGGCCAGGATGTCTATTGTGAGAGAGGCATACAAATCGTCGCCACCGCCGCACGGTCAAAAACACGTACACAAGGAGATGCCTTGGCACATCGATACACAGGGAACACTAAGCGGAAGCAGCAAATGAAAAAAAAAAATGAGTGTTTTTTTACACATACATGTTATACGTAGGGCACAACACAAAAGACGGCTTGAGCGAAGGCCAAGGCCGGCAGGAAGACAGAACCCCTTCGCACTCTACGTATGTATACGATACCGTGTATACGAGAAGAAAGCGGTCCCTCTATTTCTATTTCTATTTCTATTGTTTTTTCACCCTCCCGTTTATCGTCTTCGCCCTTCTCTTCTCTCCCCCTTTTTAGTCGTAACTCAGACTCGGGGTCATTGAGCAGGCTCTCGTCCTCCCCCCTCACTACGGCACGCGCCCTTTACATTTTTATCGCGATAAATATTTCAGCACTTTCTTCTCTCGTCGACTCCCGTAGAACTGCGCCTACCCACGCTATAAATAGTGCCGGTTGAGTCGTAGTACCGGTTGGCCGCTATGGTACCTGTAGAATCGCTAAGCACAGATGGGGAATACTCAGTGAGGCAGTGTGCGGAGTATATAGTGCCGGTTGGGGTTGTCGTGGCTGGCGCATACCGGCCCTATAAAAGGGGGCGACTACTGGCTGTGCCCTCAACCAAAAGATGGCACATGAGAGGAACAAATGAAAAGTTAACCCAATGAACATTCCCGTGGCCTCGGTTATCACAAAACGATTAAGAAAAAACAATACGTAACTGTACTCCAACAATAAGGCATTGCCTTCTAAGGCGTTGTCTCATAAGGCAAACGCCTCATTGAGAAGTTCCTGAGTCGAGGAGTATACAAATAGCCAGTAATAGTTGTTTTCCATCATTTGCTACCGCTACCGCAGCACGCCTCCTACCGCACGAGATAGTGCTACCATACGAGATAACGAAATATCAAAACCATGCCACCGATTTTAGCATGCCCCCCCCCCCCCTCCCCCCCCTCCCCGCACACCTGCTCCAGCTTGCCCTCAGGCGGTGACTCGGATACAACGACCGCCCGCCCCTCCTGCCACCGATGTTCTCCTCGGCCGTTCTCCTCCCGCTGCCCTCCCCGGCCGTCGCCGTCGCGGCCGTCCTCTGACCTTGCCCCATTAGCGTCTTGGTTTCCACGTGGCAGAATCCGCCCAGCTTCTTCAACATCACGTGCCTCTGCGCCCTGCACAAGACGTTGTTCGTCTACCCCTCGCTCCCCAGAATGTTCCCTTGCGCGATCAGACGCCGGGGCGGTTTCTTCGCCTGAGCCGTCCCCCTGGGGTGATCCGTCGACGAATGAGACTGCTTCGTACGATGTTTTTGTTTTTTTTTGTTGTCGCCAACCAGCAATAACGAGGGGCAGTTTGGGCGCGTTCGGGCGTTAGGCACGGACAGTGGGGTGCATAGGGGGTATACATCGAACCGGGGCGTACTTCTGGCGTACAGCAGTCGGTGTTTGTCGCGTTAACTCATCGCCTACCGTAATCTACATTACGGAGGACCATAGTAAATAGGGCCAAACATTGCTAGAAACAATAGGGAAATATATAGGTTTTTGTGCATACCGTAGGTTCTATTTACTAAGGTTCCCCGCAATACAGTGGTCGAGAGACAAGCTCCAATGGATGCTGGAGTGTAAAACAAAGGACAACAAAAAACACGGAAACACAAAACAAACCCTAAACGAGATATATAGCACCAGCAGTACAGTCTCCCTCTTCTCTCGAGTGCTCTGGGGCGTATAATGGGCGGTCGATTTGATACGATGTTGATGGCGCAAACATGCCTCCATACCCCCAAACTCCCTGCGTACGGAGGAGAAAGCTACGGTTACGTCGTGTACAGCAACATTATATCAAAACAACGGAAATCCTTGACAACTTTGAAAACCTTCCTGGCGGGGAGAAGGATGTTTGCGTTTTGTTTTGATGCGTTAAAAGGTAGACCGCAGATAGCCGAATCACTACTTACGCAGAAGCGCCTGCCGCTGCTGCCACAGCATCTCCTTGTCGCCCGCCGTCGACAGCCCCTCCTCGCCGCCGCACCCATGCCCCACACTTGGCCCCCCATCTCCCCTGCGCCCCTCGTCCTGCTCGTACCCCTCGTCGGCCTTGACCAGGGTTTCCACGCACCCCGCTTCCTTAAAGGCGGGAGCGCTCGACTCTATCCCTCCTTCCACCCTAGCAGGATCACGCCTGGGCAGTCTCTGGAAAACCGTGGTTTGTCCGCCGCCAGAAGGGTTCGTATCGACAGACGCTTTGTTCAAGGCTTGGGTGAGCATCATCTCTACGCCGTCAGCACGGGATAGCCCGACAGTTCTCGAAACGGAGCCGCCGCCGCCGCCGCTGCCGCCGCCGCCGGATGTCCTGCTCGCGTTCGCGCGTTCGACTTCATCTCTACCGACGTCTCCGGCCGTAGGGGCGTTTGAGGGGAGGCTTTTTTCGTCTGGGGTGGCGGGGACGGCGGAAGTCGAGGTTGACGGCGAAAACGGAGTCCCGTTGTTGTCGTCGTGGTCGCCGCTCATGCTGTGCCTTTGCTGGTGCCTGGTCTCCTGTGGTCGAGGCTGGGTCGCCGGCGACCGCCGCGGTTGTCGCGGCGTCTCGGTGTTCTTCCACCTCTTCCACGCGGAGAGCAAAGCCAAACGCGCTAGCGGTCTGGCGGAGGGGGGGGGGGAGAGGGGGGGATGGGGCAGTTGGTGCATAGTGTAGGATAGGTTCAGGCGAGATCAATTATGTTGAAAGAAAGGTGGAATTGAAAGTGCAGCTTGGACAGCGTATACATCTCTAATCCCAAGTAATATGTACCTAAAATGTTGCTGCGGTTCCACATGTCTACCGAATGCTATACTTTAACGCCTCCCCCCCGCCGGGCCTCCCCCCCCCCTCCCTCCCTCCCCACTCCCCTCCGTCCAAGTACTTGCGCTTAAACGTGGGGAGCAGGCTGTCGTTTTCTTGTCTGCGTCCGTGTTTGTTTTTTGTTTTTCGATCGCACGAACGCTGCGTAGCTTCGGTTCCAATGCTGTTGCCAATGCAGCCGTAGCTTTGGTTTCAACGCCGTTGCCATGCGGCCAAACACAATATCCGTACCGTAAAAGGAAGAGGCAGGTTTACCGCGTTTATAACTGCACGCACGGTTTCGGGTGGGAACAACTTCTTGGGATTAAGGTAGGATCATCTTTGGTCGTAGTTAGAGAAGGGTTACGGAATGCGGCGTTTCTTTTGCAGAAAACACCGGGGCAGCTTGTCGAGCATCCCCCTCGCCATTTTACGTACCGGACAGCACCGCGCATGAGTAACGCCGCCTGACGAGTGCTCCTTGGGGTCCAACCCGCCCGTTCGACCGGCCTAGGGGAGCTTCCGCGGCCAAGAGCTGCCCTTGAGTCTTGCCGCCATGCTTCCCCCTGTTCGACCGGTCTAGGGGAGATTCTGCGGCCAACCACCACCTTCGGGTCGTCCCGCCATGCTTCCCCCTGTTCTTGGCAGCGACCCTTGTTTCCCCGAGGCACCGCCCGCTCAACGTAGCCGAGCGCAGCCTCGGAACGCTCGACGCTGCTGCGTACGAGAGCCCCCCACGTGGCATCTTTCGCTTCGTCGAGTTCCCCGTCATTTGCGCCGCCAGCTACGGCATCGCTGCTGCTGTAGTACGACCCGTCGCCTTGGACCCAACGTCCAGCGGGGCCGCCGCCGTCGTCGCTTGCGTGGGTCTCGGGCCAGTGCTCGGAGGATGACCGAAACCCCGCGCTGAGCTCGTTGTTGACGGTAGCGTCAGCATAAGCGTTATTGGCGTTGACGATAGCGTTACTACCGTTAGCGTTAGCGCTAGCCTTAGCGTTAGCCTTAGCGATAGCCTTCGCGTTAGCGTTAGTCTTTGCGTTAGCGTCAGCGTTGGCGTTAGCCTTAGCCTTAGCGTCAATCTTAGCATTAGACTTAGCGTTAGTCCTAGCTTTAGACCTAGCGTTATCTTTGACTTTAGCAATAGCGATAGCCTCAGCCTTAGCGTTAGCATTAGCGCTAGCTATAGCGTTAGCGTTAGCGCTAGGTCCAGCGTTAGCGTTAGCACTAGTTTCAGCGTTAACGTTTGCGTAAGCGCTAGCGTTGGCGCCGCTCCTCCGGGGCGACGGCGACGAAAACACTTCTCCGCCTTCTCCGCCATCTCTTGTCTCGCCGCCTCGTCCAGCCGGAGAATTCCTCCGAACCCCAACCCTCCCCCTCCCGACATTTCCTGCGTCGACATAGCCCACAACCGCCGCAAGCTCTCTTCCCCCCTCGCCATACACCTCCGGCGGAAAGGCCGCATTTCGCGAGCTGACGACACCATTTCCATTTCGCCCGCGCGAGTCTCCCAGGCGAAGAGGCGGTTCGGACGAGCGGGACACAGACACGGGCTCCGACGGTTTCGGCGAGGGTAGCGTCCGTCGGGGGGAGTGGCGTCTGGGCCGGCGTCGACGGGCCGTCGGCGAGGCGGCGGCGAAGACGCCACCAGTCCGGTGGCCGCCTTCGTCCGCGTCTCTATAGTCCTGCTCCTTGTTAGGGGGGGGGCGAGGGGGGTAGGGGGTGGTAGGTTGGGGGATTAAGTCGGCGCGGCGAGGGGTCGCGAGGAGGCGTGGAGAGAGGTGACGCTGGCGGAAGAGCGGCGCTACGGGTAGGGGTGGCAATTGTTTACCGACGGGGCTCCTCAATACCGACGGAGCTCCTCAATCGGTAGTGGTTACACTTTTTGCTCTTCTGAGGCAATACTCTCTCGTACAATTTTTTCAAGACTAACGCAAACAGCGCATACAGCTCATGCAAATGTTTGGCCGGGTTGGGCGAACAACCTTTCTTCGAAGTCTCGGTTCGGGTGAGATGTTGAGCTCCTCGTGTGAGGAGCTCAAAAAATAAGCCGCCACCCTTATTAGGCAGGCATTGATTGCTCCAACAACTTGACAATCCGAATGACAGTTTTCAATGTTATCCGTTGTTATGATGTTCAAGGTGGCATTGCTCCAGTAACTTGAGAACCCGATCAGCATTGTCAATGTGATCCTTCGTTATGTTATACTATTAATAGGTACCTCAGCACAAGGGGTTGTGCACCGGGCTTAGCTTCCGTTTGTTTTTGTTTTGTTTATCAGTGTCGGCTGTTGGGCGAGGCATAGAGTTCCTCAAGCGACGAGCCCCAGAACAGTCTAGAGTGCTCCCCATATACCTTGGCACGCGCTCCGAAGACATTGAAGTGCGCGTGGCAGGTTTGATTTCAGGGGAAATGAGCTAATGCGAGGGCATCATCATCCTCATCCTTATCATCACCACCATCGTCACCATCATCATCACTATCCTCCTCACCATCACAAACAAAATCACTATCGTCACCATCATCATCATCGTCATGATCATTCTCATCATCCTCATCATCATCATCATCAGCAGCATCGCCATCGTATCATTATCATCGTATCATCATCATCGTCACCACCACCACCACCATCATCATCATCATCATCATCATCATCATCATCACCACCATCATCATCATCACTATCCTCCTCCTCACCACCACCAATCTCATCACCATCATCATCGCCATCATCGTCTTCATGATGACAAAAAAAAAGCCACACGTACGGCGACATCTTGAACATTAACCGGTCGATGTGCCAAGTCCAGCATGCAAGAGGCACCCGATACATTCCGAGAGAGGGTTGCCTATTTCAGTTCGAGGCGTGTTTTGTTGATTGAAAGGAGCATCGCTCTTTCAGGCGTTTTGTCGCCTGCTGACGCGTCGATACACCAACATAAACCTTCAACCCAAAAGTGGGCTTGAGGCGCACCTATTAATAGTGGCTACTAATAGCAGGTCTCTTCTGGGGTCATGGCTCGACCCGCGAGTCGGGTCAGATGTTTTTTTAAATCTCACGGGTCGGATCGGATCGGATCGGGTCGGGCGGGTTAAGAGGTTTTCAAATTCTCACGGGTCTGTTCGAGTCTGGTCACGCATACCCGACCCGCCCCGCCCTGATCGGCGACGTTCAATCCGACCCGGGAGCAGGCCTGATTAATACGCGTGGCAACTCATTGGGAACTTCAGAGCAAAACAATACCGAACACAAAATTTGACTACCGCATCGGCTTCTGGGGTAGGGCATGTGCCCGAAGCACAGCATGAGGAAACTGTACGACACATACATGCAGCATGGCGATGGTCGCAATGCAACACTCTCTTCCTGGACGCTCGACAAGACCGCACTCGATGAGTCGTGTGTTCGGGTGCTTTACATGGGGATTCCAAAACGACCACGTGGGAAAACAGGACGGTCGGAGGAAGAGCGGGCAGCGCGACGACTGCGGCACCCGGTACAAGCGCCGCAAGCAACAGCCAGTTATCAAAACCACCTTTAAGGTTTATTGTGCGGAGCTACTGTTTCGTCCATCTGCCTGTCACTACGATACCGTACGGGGAAAAAACGGGAAGCCGCTCACCTTGTGCCGTTGTCTATCGCGCTCGACGGTAGCCCTGGGCACATGCCAATGGGAAGAGTACGTAGGGGGGGGGGTATGGGGGGTGTACTCATTGTCACGCATGTCCGTAGCACGTACGACTATAAACCCCCTCCCCCCTACAAGGCTGGGAAGGAGCACGTCGGGTTTCCACGACCAGGCCGAAATTGTGTGCATTGCTTGCATCAAGTTCGAAGCGCTGTGAGGTGCTCGGCGAGTCACATGAAGGGTGAGTTGCACCTTACTAAGATCCGCTGGTGAGGTGGATTTTCTTGCATGTGGGTGACAGCGTCGAATGCATTGATTTGTTTTTGTGGTTTGGCCGCTTCCAGAGACCACAATGGGCAGACCATGTAACTGCCTCGTGGGGGCCTTGCCATATACTGGTACACACTACGTGATACGACCATTCCCCTTGTGCGGGATTAAGGCTTTTCACAGTATTATCTAACTCGACCTCCAGTCATGGCGACCGCCAAAACAACAAAAAACGGTACCCTGGTTGGCTGTCTACGGTAGTACCCCATGCAATGCGTGGCGTGTTTTACAGTGTCGTTGCCAACCGACGCAAACCCAACCACTATACTTCGTATATAGAGGGGGGAGGGGGTACGGGGGGGTGCATGCATCGCCGTCGTCGTACGAGGGCGGGGGGGGGGACGGACGACCCCGCGGGGAAATCTAAGCTGTTGGATATTAACCCCGAAACCCTACACATACCCTTCCACATGACTGGGCAAACCAACCGAGGCGTTCATCGGATTGGGGCGAAGGGGGCGCAAGAACAAAAGCGCGCAGCCGGCAACGCAAACGCGGGGCGACGCATGTGTCAACACCAGCGGATGAAACCTCTCGGGAAGCGCAACAAAATTTAACGCCAAACGTCCCGAACCTCCGTGGGAACTGAGATGGTCATCATGGGAGTGGCTAGATGAGTTAACATTACAGCGCGCTATACATTACAAGGTAGTCGGGGGGGGGGGGGACAAGGCAGAACGGGGAGGGGGGGGTGTACTCATGCCATGGTATGGTCCATAGTCGTAGCCCAATAGAACTAATCAAGGCCGGGACGGAGTACGTCGGGTTTACACCGACCAGGCAGGAATGGCTTGCATCAAAAAGGGGGGGAGGGGGATCACGACCAGGTTTTACTCTATTTCGGTGCCGGTCCCCTGCAGTCTGTACCTGCCGAGCTGGCGAACCAATGCTGTCACGGTGTCGCGTCGCAACTCGCGCCATTCCACCTTCGCTATGGCCGACGCCGCCGCTGCCACCGCCGCCGCCATGCGATCATCCTCTTCCTCCGCCTGCCTGCCGGTGTCCCACACCCGCTGTTGAACCGCTGTTCTCGAGTTGGCTTCACCGTTGCCACGCAGACTTTCTTCGTTTGTTTCAGCTTCTTCGGCCGCGGACTGAACGTAACCGGTGCTTAAAATTCCACCAGCAAGGGCCGGTGCTCCTTGCTTCGCTGAGCACCTACAGGCTGCTGCAGCTGCTGCTGCTACTTCTGCCTTGGGTGTTGCGCTAAATCCTGTCCCGAGCGTACCACCGCCCACGCCAGGCCCCGTCTGGCGGCCATTGCCGCTAACGCTGACTCTATCGAACGTGCTACTGGAGGCACCACGACCTAGCGCGATATTGCCTCGCGCTCCGTCGGGGTTACCCCTCGTGACATTCCCGGAAATAGATGTGAGCAGGCCGCCGCCGCCGCCGCCGCCGCCGAACGCGCCGGTGTTCCTGGTGGCGACGCTGGCGCCCAAAGAGCTCGCGCCTGCCGTCGGTACGTCCGGAAACTCTTGTTGCTGCTCTCCCTCGCAAAACCGCACGGAGTCGCTGCTGAAGCTGACATCGTCGCCATCGCCGCCATCGCCGCCTCCACCGCCACCGCTAACACCGCCACCACCACCGCTGGGACCACCACCAGAAGGCGGAGCAGCAACAGCAGCAGCAACAGCAGAAACATAGTCACGTCTTGCACTGGGGGGTGCCGCTGCTGCGTTGTTGTTGGTGTTGTTGTTGTTGTTACCAGCTCGTTTCGCCGGAGATGCACGGTTTTCCCAGGCACAAAATGCCTCGGCTGGCACGGGGATAGACACCGAGATCCCCGCGATGAGGGCCTTCATGATCGTTCCGCCCGTTGGGGTGCCCTCTGGAAGAAGACACGTCATGTCATGGGGGTGTGGCATCGGGGTGGGGTTGGGGGGGGTAGGTGGGGTGGGGTGAGTAGGAGCCAAGCGTCATCGGCCGCAGGTGGAACCCATCTTAAGTGTGGAGAGCTTAATCCGTACGTTTACCAATCCGACGGAGAATAAAAAGCTAGACGGCAACAATACAGCAACAGTATCAGAACCGATACCGGCACACCAATACCAGCACAAACATGTAGCTGCGCCAAATACGCTTTATACTAAGTATACTTCCTTGAAAATCTGGAAACCGAAAATCAAAATCGGGTACAAGTACAAAGAGTGCTGGTAGCCTAGGTCCGCTGACAGATGGGGGGACACCGTCGTGGTGGTTTTATTATTTCCTCCAGTTGTCGTGTGTGAACAGATACGTAGCTGAGGGATGTAAAAATCCGATAAATTTCAAATATCGACCAAATGTATACGCGACTGCGGCAATAAAGGTGAAGGAATGGAAACGCACGCCGTGTGCCCACAACCAAATAAACATAAGACGGTGTGGGCGCACGAGTAATTGCACACGCAACGCGCCGTACCTTCGCCTGTCACGTGCTCCCACACGCCGCTGTTTCCGATCTCAACCCCTTGGTCTCGGCTGCCTGCCATGCACCCTTCCACTTGATCGCGGTTACACGGACTCCGGCGCCTGGATCGGCTTACGCTCTCCCTGTCGCCTTCCGCCTCATTCCTCCAAGCATGTTGCGCCTTGCCCTCGCCAGCTTCTTCTTGAGCGGGGTGGGACTTGACCTGTCCCCTGGGTCGGTGAACGCCTTCCTCCCCGGCCCCGACTCCCCGATCACCTTCGCTCGCTCTTGCGGCCACTGGAACTCCTTCCTGGCCTGTGGCACCCCTCTCACCATTGGGTCGATAATTATTTCTGCTGGGCTGCGAACTCTCATGGCGCGCGTGTTCGTCATTTGGTGGGCCTCCTGCACGCCACCACTCAACGCCATCGGTGGTGTTAACGCCACCGGTGGCGTTACTGGCCGTACCGTCCCCGTGTACATACCCTTCTCCGATCTCGTCTTTGTCCTCACACAACCCCTGTCGAGAAACGTTGTATGCATCGGGTCTCCCTTTGTCCGCGTACCCCCCCCGCCCTACTGCTGCTGGGACCGGTCTCCCCGCCGCCATTTCTGTTGCCCGGTCGGCCCCCCTGAGGCCTGCCATGGCCATCGAGAACGCTTCGTCTAGCCCCCACTCCACCTCCAGCTCCTTCGAAACTGGCACCGGACTACCAACATCGCCTTTTATCGGACGCCCTGAAGGACGGAAGCTGTCTCCCTCGTCTTCATATTTGTCTTCGTCTTCGATACCGTTCCCCCCCCCACCGGCAAAAGCTTCTTCCGACGCGTTCATGCCATCACGACCGCGCACACGCGAGGAAGGACGGTCTGATCCCTGGACTGCAAGTTTGCCGATAGCAGCAGCAAGGCCACCGCTGCCGCTGCCGCCGCCGCTGCCGCCGGTTTCATCGCAGCCATCGCCGCCGCCCGAGCGCTCGGTAGCCCTTGCCACTGCTGCGGCGCGTGGGACGAACGGCGCGTAGCTGGCATATTCGTTCGAACTCCCGGCGTCGCTGTTGTCCACACCCGCAGAGCTTCCCGTAACGCGAGAGCTGTCGCGGTCGGAGAGCGCGGGGCCAACAGTCGGGCGCGTGCGACGCCATTCATCGGTACCAACGAAGGAGTCCAGCTCGCCGGGTGAGCTCACACTATCGACGTTTCTGCTACCCGACCAGGGGTGGCGACTCCCCGCCTCCTCCCCTCTGTGTATGTTTCCGCGGTTGATGGGGTGGATGGCACCGGCTGGCGCGCCCGTTGGGAGCGAGGACGCGCTGGCAAGGCTCGAAGGCATGGGTCTTGTGGTCGGCCCCTGTCTCTGTCCGAAACTCCTGATAGGGGCACCAAAGGAGTCTTCGGAGGCTCCGGGATTTGGTCGAGCGTGACTCTGGGGTGTGTTGCAGGCGTCGCGGAAAGGAGGGTAGAAAAGTCAAAAATATTTTCGTCATGTTAGCATAAACACCAGCAGGGCGACCGCAAATTTCCCTGGGCGGTCAGGGCGACCTTAAGTTACCCTGGTTATCCGTTGTGCCCCTCGCAGCTCGCTGCAGTTTAACGGTCGTCCCGCGATAGCTGAATCATCGAGAACCCGTTTCCGTACGCGACAGCATGTTTAACTCCAAGGGAAAATCTACGACAACCTTGAGAAACGCCTCCGAAGTGACACTCAAAACTCAGCAGCCAGTAACGAGTGACAACTTTGCCTGTAACTACTGCAAGTACCTGGTATTCTTCGGCGGAAGGTGAGGCACCGGAGGTGGTGGTGCCGGCGGTGGCGGCAGCAGTCATCCCACTGCAGTCTTGGAGCACGCCGAGTAACTCGTGCCTCAGGCGCATCGCTCGCTCGAGCGAAGTCTCCTCTCCGCCGTTGCCGCCGGCGGCGGTGCTGACCGCTCTCGGGGCTTGGCGGTACGCCTTCCAGCCGCGATATATGGGCGTCGCTGGGTCATACTCTTTCAAGTATTTATCGTCTGCTACGGGTACGTTGCCTGCGGTAAAACGCACAAGAAAGCGCGGTGCGCAAGCGTGTATATGCGTGTGATATATAGGTTGAATTGAATGAGGCGCTTCGTTCTGGTTTCTCGTACGTAGATAAATGGCGGAAGGATATTGTTTTTCAATCGAATATTTATCACGTGAGAGCATGGCGGAATTACGAAACGGACGCACCAGGTACTTGGTATGGTCTATATGTGTGCCCTTAACATCGGGAGTTATCGCCGTAAGGATGGCCGGAAGACTTTTCTTATCGGCAGTACCTGCTAACGTTACCAATGACACCGCGAGGCACAATAGCAAGCAACTCTTCTTGCGTCAAATTGCCGATAATTAGGGGCATGCCACTATCAACTTGCGCTACGTATGTATGAGTACTACTCCGCCCAGATACATAACGAGGCAAGTGTCGGAAATACAGACGATGGCAAGTGAACAGTAGTTGCGGTGCAGATGCCGCGGTACTCTCTTGCTCAGCTGCTGTGCGGGCTTCATGGTTGCTACGTAGGTCAACACTCCAGACTACGGCTGGCGAAAATCTCCCAGAACCAAGGCCACAGGAGGAGTGTGCCGTCGTTTTGTGTGCGTATCCTCTGCAGAGAGTGTTCCGTGCTCTGCAAGTTGCTGTTTTTGCCACGTGCAAACATATATATGTCACCACTACGAAATGCAAGTATCGTATATATGTTCCAGGGTACATTAGCCAAGCGGTTTCAAGATTCAAGATCCCCTCTCCGAGCTCTCTCTATCGTGTCGTGGCCGCAATAAAGTGGTAATTGCACCGGCAGAGCGAAGAAGCCGTTCGTTACTGTAGCTCCATTCGCACGCCACGCCGGTACGCGCTGACCCTTGTAGGACAGTAGTATAAATTATCCCACCCCTACTCGTACGTCCAAGAAATGAGTCCTGGAAAACGCGGGGGCAGAGCTTAAAAGGGGATTTTAATCCCTACACTGCTCGTACTGAAAAAAAGTGCCCCACACTAATTCCAAGTTGTATGGACAAACAAAAACGGTTGCTGTTCGTAAGGGGTAAATGTCAACAGCAGTCAGTCGCGGGCTGGTCCTACATGGGCCCGAAATCTACTGGCGGGCAACCGTGACCAAAGACTGCTCCACAAAAGAAAAAATAAACCCATCGGTATCATGGCGCCCCAAGCATTATCAGAGGGCAGTAGCCAATCAATGATCGTCATAATTTATTGATGTCAGTTCAACTTAAACGTATACAACTTGCAACTTGCGTCTTTTCAAGAAAAGCGACCCCGCTGCGGTGTGTGTTACTATTGTAGGCTGGTGTGTGTGCCAGGTACTACTGCTGCTGCGCGCGTTGAAGCGGAAAATCGGTTGCACCGGCGGTGATGCATGTTCGAGTACGACGTACCGAGTCTTGCGCCCTGTTGGCATATGTACGTCCCTGGTGCCAAATACGAGAAAACATGTTCATGGTTCATGGAGGTTCCAGAAAACAGAAAACCGCCCCCAAAAACGTATGTACCTGGTATGCTCGTACGTACCACGAGGTATATACATAATTCTTACGTACGAGTGTATCGTACCTTTGATCTGGGCAAGAGGTGCGACGTATGTACCGCGTACTGCACATAAAAAAAATGCCCTGGTGGGATGTCCCAATTCGATTCGATATTGGAGACATTCGGAAGGATCACCCAGCTGGCATCATCACTCAATTCGAAGAAGCTACGTATATACCATGGTATGTACAAGTAACACGGACGAGGAAGGAAATTATGATCTCGAGGGTATGTACCTAGACTGCTGCTGCTGCTGCTGTACAGCACCAGGGCTACGATGATACGATAGACTCTCGCTAGCCGAAGTTGCGACACCCCAAGGCTACCGACACGGTTTATCATCCAGGGACGCTACCGGGGTGTTCATCCACAAGTAGCACACACATGCATAGAATGCACTTGAGAAGTCGAACTACTGTACGTCGGGACTCGTCGGCCCAGCTGGCGAGCAGGCGAACAAAGCTCATTTACGAGTACAAGCTCTCTGGATAGGCTCTACTACCAGAACAGTACTACCTGTAGTATATGCAACTTTCGTTTGTCTTGCGAGGCGAAAGGCGATTAAAGGGGCGAATCCGTGCGACGCTCTGGGGACAAGAAGCAAGGCAGGCGGCCGCTAGTAGCCGCAGGAAAGGGGAACTCGCGATAAAGAGCCAGGTGTGGGCTCTCTCGACTCTCGACGGGGGGTGGATGCGTCTCGAAAGCGTTCCCGTCCGAATCGTATCTGCTGAGTATCTGCTTGCCAAACGAAACAGACGAAGTTCATCCCATTCGCACTGGTGCTTCCCTCTCGACAACGCAACACAAAGGCACCCACCGAGAGGGAAATACTGCTGCACACGAGCAGCAGGCAGCCTCTCCCGCTCCCGTGCACCACAGAAGTCCATGGCACGGCCAGCCCCGCGTGCTCGTGAATCGTGAAGTGGAAATGTGAGAATGGAATTAAAGGGTTTTAGAGGGACCTTGGACAGGCGTTTCTACCCGTCGGGAAAAAAAGATGAAATCGAGGATCCTACCCGGCGATCTCAAGAAGCATCAGAACGACGGGAGGCGTGGGTGTTTGCGCCGACGGAGTAAACGGGCAACCATTCGGCCAATATGGTGCATGGGCCTTGGATGTCCTGGTCTACCCGCTCTGGGCAGTCATAAAAAACATCCGCCGAAATTGAAGATCATGCATCTATCAGATAGATCGATAGATCAGAGATCATACGTGATAATAAAAATCACAAAAAAAAATAGTTTTTACGACTTGAAACGGCTCGAAAAACAACTTTTTTTATTTTTACGAGTATCGACCATCATATGATACCGAGTACGTATGATATGTACGGACTGCAGTAATACGAGTGCGTACATTAGAACATCCAAAGTTTGAATGTCCTGATTTTATTGATGATTGACTGCACGGAACGAGCTCGTCGCCGGAATCCACTCGGTGGTTGTCTACAGCAGACTAAAAAATGATTTGATTGGTTGGGTACTTTGCTCCTTCCTTGTTGTGTACCACAGGCAGGCATGTTGTCATTATCGAGAGCTCTCACCTACAGCGAAATCCTGCTCGTCGTCGCAAAACATCTTCGTCTTAAATTAATTTTCGGGCCAGCAAAAAGAAACAAATTAACACCTGCCGTACGTACGGGCCGTGTTCGTACGACGTATAAAACTTCGGGAGGTACACAGTGAATATGACGATGATATCGTAGCGTAGGCACGTACCAGGTACTCGGCACGTAGGCACCAGGTGGTGTACCACAGGTATTGCATAATAATGCCTGTACTTCGTATACCTCGGGGATACTACGTATTATTGGGGCCGCACTGCTTGCTGTACCCGCTGTGAGCACATATATGGTTTACGTACAAGTACGTACAACATACTAAAACCACAGGGGAGGAGTCACTGACGAAGTATTCTTCACGACGAGGGATACGAGCATTGTACAGCAGCATTGGTGTTGTAGAACACGGAAATTTCGTCGAGCACGTATACAATACTCGAAAATAACAGAAGACGTGCAGGAACTATATTCGAGAGCGCAGCTGTGGGGAAGCCTATTATAGTTGTGAGAGGTGATGGAAGAGGGCGGGGTAGGCCACAAGGCGCCCACAAAAAAAAAACTGCCTGACCAACCCCCCCAGATCGGAACCCCCCCCCCCACCCTCAAAACGCCAAAAAAAAACGAGATATCGGCATTTAGTGGTACAAAAGCTCAAAATCTTCCACAGACACAACTGCCGTGGTGCATTGTCCGTTCAGACATACACATGCACAACGATGTCTACCTGCACGTTTCCAAGCACCGATTTCGTCTGAGGTGAGGTATTCGGCCCTCTAAAACGGCCGAAGGAGAATATTTGCGATCAACGTGATCTACAGATATAGCACGGCGTTCGTGGGGGGGAGTGTTACCGTCGGCCGTACTCAGCTGCATCGCTTGAGTTTTAAACTCGTGTGCTTACGGCCGCCCCGCCCCCTCCAACGTGCTCCGTCCCGGCATTCTAGGGATGCGATGGTCTATGGTCATACGAGGACTACGGCCGTGCACGACATGAGAACCCCCCCCCCTCCGGAGGGCCGAATCTGAAAAAAACGAGTGTTGGTCATGCTTTTATTTTTCTGGGCGCCCCTTGGGTAGTAGGCAGAGAGAAACGTCACTCCGTTGTCGCTCTCGTATGGTTACAGCGGCAAACATCATTTGGAAGTGACGCTAACCCAATCAGCGGCCTCGGCTGCTGTATACCATGATATCATTTGAAAACGACCCCTTCAATAAGAACGCCCTCACCCCCCTCAACACCCCCCCGGTGAAGCCCAAAAAGCCTGAAAAAACACCCCGGGGCAATCTCTTGTTGTAAATTTATGTTTTTTTCGCCCCCCCCTACCTCTGAGTTCGCCCCTCCCTAGGTGTTCTTGTTTCGCCGATTTTTTTGTTGCCGTCCCACGGAACGTTCACAGAAAAATCCAAGGCATCCATGACGGCGACATTGTTGATGTTGTTGCTGCTGTTGTTGTTGTTATCGTCGTTGTCGTTGTTTTTGCTCTCGTTCTTGCTATCGTTGTTGTTATTGTTATCCCGGGGGGGGGGGCAATCATCCTCCGGTGATGGCGAACACAGCGCAAGCTTTTCTTCTCCATAATCGCCCCTCCCTGTCTTCTGCTTCTTGAAAATTATTTGTCGTAGATGTTGTTGTTCATAGACTCGCCGATATCGGAGGTCCTCGGCAAACTATGTATAGTATGTATGTGTGCATGTTTGTGTCCGGTAGGTGCCTTCGAGTAGAGCAGAACAAAAGAGACCAACACCCCGGGGACTGTTCACCCCGGTTTTATTTTATTTTACTATTTTGTGGAAAGATCACCCCCCTATCACGTAGTGTGATATGGCGAGGCATTCATGAGGCAGATACATAGTGCTCCCATCGCTGTCTCAGGAAGTAGCCACACCAGACATTAAATTAACTAATTGAAGCTGTCATCCATATGCAAGTCCGCCTGACAAGCGGTTCTTTGTAGGATGCAGCTCACCCTTCATGCGACTCGCCCAACACCTCCCGGCGCTTCGCGCTTGGTGCTAACCCGAGATGCTCCGTCCCGGCATTGTAGGGGTGCCGAGCGTCTATGGTCATACGACTACGGCCATGCATGCAAATGAAGTACACCCCCTACAGCAAGCAGTGTGTACCTCAGAACGCCCGCGGGGTGTTCTTTTCCATCAAAAATGTTTTTGCGCCCCGAGGGAGGGGCGTTCTCAAACGATATTTTACGGTAAAAGTTGCTGACTGAAGGAAATACCGGTACGCGTACGTATGTATGCGATTTCTGTCGTCTGATTGAAGTCATTGTGCTCCCCTCTCCGCAGGTTCTTGTGCTTAATTAAACGCTCGAGATGGGGAAAACTGACGGCAACAAAAAAAAGCGACGGTTACAGCAGGAGAGGGTACTGCATGCTGCGGGGGGCGATATACGAGTTGATGTTCGAACGTAACTACGTACAAAGCAAGGAGTCGCACCACACGGGCGCAGCATGATGCTACATATGTACTCGCGCTGTTGGGCTCTCACATTTTGCTCGTGGACGGCTGTTGATTGATAAACTACGAGTACAGTATAGGACAGTACAGGACAGGACACCTAACTGTTAGGAATCAGGAAAGTTGGCCCGGGCTGGATTTCATTTTTTCGAGAGAGTGTGCTTTGTACACCATTTATTTCCAAGATAAACGCTCTCAAATTTCTTATTTTTCTCGAAAATATTAGCATGGCGTTCTTATTAGCCTGTTTCACAGTACAGGACACCTAATTAATAGGAATCAGGAAAGCTGGCCCGGGCTGGATTTCTTATGTGAGAGAGAGAGTGATTTGTACACTATTTCCAAGATAATCACTCTCAAATTTCTTATTTTTCTCGAAAATATCAGCACGGCGTTCTTACTAGCCTGCTTCTTACTAGTCGTCCTGCACTGACTGTATACGTACAGTACTTGTTATCCCATTTGCCTTCCGCCGATGTGCAGACGTACTTGTGTTTGTGAGGGTATTACCTGCTGAGCTATAGGGGTAAAATATCGATCGATTACCCAGCCCAGGGTAATCCTTATAACACTCTCCCCGCCTCTGAACGGCGGGATATTTGGGACGTCGGTACTGTATATGGCCGTACGTTGACCTACCCGCTTCGTTTCAATACCTGGGGAACCAGGGAGACGTGTTTTTTAGGGACGCACGCGCAAGCGTTTCTATAAAAGAAACGTTCGAAGTGAGATTCGAACCCGTGTCCTCGACGACGTCAAATGTGAGGGTATTACCTGCTGAGCTATAGGGGTAAAATATCGATCGATTACCCAGCCCAGGGTAATCCTTATAACACTCTCCCCCCCTCTGAACGGCGGGATATTTGGGACGTCGGTACTGTATATGGCCGTACGTTGACCTACCCGCTTCGTTTCAATACCTGGGGAACCAGGGAGACGTGTTTTTTAGGGACGCACGCGCAAGCGTTTCTCTAAAAGAAACGTTCGAAGTGAGATTCGAAACCGTGTCCTGCCGACGACGTCAAATGTGAGGGTATTACCTGCTGAGCTATAGGGGTAAAAGATCGATCGATTACTCAGCCGAGGGTAATCCTTATAACATGTTTTTTTTGTGACAATCTCGGACTGAGTACGTACAGTTTTGCATACCGTCATATTGCGAGTAAACGCCGCCCCCCCCCTTAATGCGAATCGCCGAACACCTCACGTTTCGCTTCGTGCTCGGTGCTAGCAATGTCTGCCTGGTCGGTGAAAACCCGAGATGCTCCGTCCCGGCATTGTAGGGATGCGAGGGTCTATCGTCATACGACTACAGCCATGCATGAATACGAGACCCCCCCCCCCCCCCCATGCTCCGTCCCAGCATTGTAGGGATAGGAAGGTCTATGGTCACACGACTACGGCCATGCATGAAAATGAAGTACACCCCCCCCCCGTCCCCCCAAGGCCGATTTTTCGAGCTCGATAACTCCGTTACAAATAAGTCGCCAGTACCGAACGGCACACGTTTTCGGCTTAAGAGAGACGTCTGTCCAACTCCACCTAGCCACCATTTTTGGCGCTAACATTATTCTTGGTGTGGAGATATCGAGCCCGAAAAGTCGGTCCGGGGGGGGGGGGTACTCATGTCGTGCACGGCCGTAGTCGTATGACCATATACCCTCGCATCCCGACAATGCCGGGATGGAGCACGATGGGTTTTCATCAACCAGGCAGGGGGTGTACTCATGTCGTGCATGGCCGTAGTCGTATGACCATAGACCCTCGCACCCCGACAATGCCGGGATGGAGCACGTTGGGTTTTCACCAACCAGGCAGGGGGTGTTCTCATGTCGTGCATGGCTGTACAGTAGTCGTATGACCATAGACCCTCGCATCCCGACAATGCCGGGATGGAGCACGTTGGGTTTTCATCAACCAGGCAGGGGGTGTACTCATGTCGTGCATGGCCGTAGTCGTATGACCATAGACCCTCGCATCCCGACAATGCCGGGATGGAGCATGTTGGGTTTTCACCAACCAGGCAGGGGGTGTTCTCATGTCGTGCATGGCTGTACAGTAGTCGTATGACCATAGACCCTCGCATCCCGACAATGCCGGGATGGAGTACGTTGGGTTTTCACCACCCAGGCAGGGGGTGTACTCATGCCGTGCATGGCCGTAGTCGTATGACCATAGTCCCTCGCATCCCGACAATGCCGGGTTGGAGTACGTTGGGTTTTCACCACCCAGGCAGGGGGTGTACTCATGCCGTGCATGGCCGTAGTCGTATGACCATAGTCCCTCGCATCCCGACAATGCCGGGTTGGAGTACGTTGGGTTTTCACCACCCAGGCAGGGGGTGTACTCATGCCGTGCATGGCCGTAGTCGTATGACCATAGTCCCTCGCATCCCGACAATGCCGGGTTGGAGTACGTTGGGTTTTCACCACCCAGGCAGGGGGTGTACTCATGCCGTGCATGGCCGTAGTCGTATGACCATAGTCCCTCGCATCCCGACAATGCCGGGTTGGAGTACGTTGGGTTTTCACCACCCAGGCAGGGGGTGTACTCATGCCGTGCATGGCCGTAGTCGTATGACCATAGTCCCTCGCATCCCGACAATGCCGGGATGGAGCACGTTGGGGGTTAACCAACCGGGCAGAGATTGCTAGCACCACGAGGGAAGGGGGGGAGGGGGGGGGGGGGGGGGGGGGGGGGGGGGGGGGCGTTTGCTCGAATTGTTGCGGCAATCAACGCTTCACCCTGACGGAGCCCACCTTTTGCAAGTTTCCACTTCAAACAAAAAAATGTTATGCAACGGTTCCGATCAACGTGAACAACAACATTGTTCAAGCGAAACAGCACGCATTTACAGGCAACAGCAATAAACAACTGGGGCAAGCTATATATATCATCATCGTATTTTGTTTGTCTACACGAAAGTGTAACTCTGGACGGATATATAAGGGATCGTTTAGAAACCAATATGGATACCAAACGGTTTTTAGATTTACGACCATAGGGATACCAACCAGTATGTCAATACTACGGATGGATGTAACACTGGTTGTACTGTACCTGAGTAACAGCAACGTATATATATAGAAACATAAAATTGTGTTGTCTACGAGCCACCTTGATCGAAAATCTCGCCAAAAAAAGAAGAAAATAAGAAGGTGGCAGCCTGCCGGGACAAACAACTCTCCAATAAGTGTGTGGCGTGCTGATATGATACCTGGCTGTCACATACCCCGGTACACAAAAAAAGAAAACAATAACCTGTTCTCGTAGGGATACATTATCAGTGGCAATAGCAACAATGCTGCTGCTGCTTGTTTCGGTCAAGTCGGTCAAGGCCCTCGTAGGGGTATATTATTAGCGGCATAACAACTGCTGCTGCTGCTGCTGCTTGTTTCGGTCAAGTCGGTCAAGGCCCTCGTAGGGGTATATTATTAGCGGCATAACAACTGCTGCTGCTGCTGCTGCTTGTTTCGGTCAAGTCGGTCAAGGCCCTCTGAGCCAACGGATCCCTCTCAGTCCGCTGCCCGCAGCCACGTTCGTCTCCGGCCCGTTAATGATGTACGCGGTAGACGACCCGTCCTCCTTGGTGTCAAACGTGCCGTGGGACGAGTGGATCGTAACCTTCGGACCTTCGTCTCCGTCTCGGCTCTTCTGCTCCCCCTCCTCCCCCTCCTCCTCCCCCTCTTCCTCCTCTCGTTCGTCCGCCTTCGCACGAACGAGGACGGCGGCAGAAGGCACGGTGCAGGTTCGTTGAGACTGCTGTCGCTTAGACGCATGCTACGGTAGAGGTGCACCATGATAATAAACTTTTGCCTTCTGAGGGTTGTCTCGCTTGAGAGAAGCGTATATATATATACATTAACCCAAAAACTCAAATACTGGGTTTTGGAGGAAAATGAAAGTGGCTACGTACCCGACGAGCAAAAAAGCCCATGCCCTAAGTATAAAAATGGATCATGATGCGAACGCAAGAATGAGGAGACGCATGCTACGATAGAGGTGCACCATGTTTTTTTCTGAGCTTCTCACTTTAAGGAGCGTCATACCTCACCGAAAAAAACGATTTTGGAGGAAAGTAAAAAGTGCTGCCGGATGAGAAATATCCTGACCGAATATGCTTTGGAAACATTATTCGTCACAACAATGAAAGTTCGACGAATTTGGTTTAAGGAGTCTTTAATAGATCGTTCAGAAAACGATTCAGCCAAAAAGTGCTACCTCTACCGTAGCACGCGTCAAAAGCCAGACCATTTGGGGTCAAGGAGCCTCGTCATTCAGAAAATGTTTCAGCCAAAAAAATGTATACGTTATACCTCTATCGTATAGCACCCGTCCTTAGGCCGACTCTTATGGGATCGGAATACAAAACAGGAGTTTTCAACACCTTCGCAGGCTTTTTCTCCCGGGGACGCTACAAAACGTCTCCTAGTATCCCAACGGGCCATGGGTCAATTTTCGAGAGGAATCTAGTGGTATTGGCCGATTTTGCAGGCTCGAAATTCCAACGGATGGCCAACTGACCCTGTTTCGATTTTTTCACCCTGTTTCGATAAAAAAATCGAAACAGGCCGCCTGTTTCGTACTTTTTACCCGGTTTCGATAAAAAAAATCGAAACAGGGCCAATTGAACTGAGTTGGCCATCCATTGGAAATTCGAGCCTGCTAAATCGGCCAATATCATTAGATCCCTCTCGAAAATTGACCAAGAGCTCGTTGAGATAATAGGGGACATTTTTTAGCGTCCCCGGAGGGAAAAGCCTGCGAAGGTGTTGAACAATCATTTCTGGATTCCGATCCCATAAGCATCGGCCTTAACCCCGTAAGAACTGCAAAACTTATCCCACACTAATTCCAAGTAGTTTGTCCCCAAAACCGGTGGGCCGGTCCTTAAGGGGTTAACCCCTTAAGAACTCGTCCCACGAATTTGGGGGACAAACTACTTGGAATTAGTGTGGGACGTTTTTTTTCAGTTTTGAATGGGTTCATATTATTATTGTTATTGTCGTCCTTGCCGTCCGACAGTAGTGGGTAGCAATTACAGCAGCTTCGACGTTGATCGCTCAAAATCAACCCGAAGAAAAAAAAAACACACACACACACAGAAGAAACGAAAATAGCCCTCTCTCTCTTTCTCTCTCTCTCTCTCTGCACAAAAAAGAAGTCCTCCGCACAAAAAATCCGCGAACCTCTCTCGTCTCCTCTCCTCTCTCTAACTTACCGTTCGTAAGCATTGCCCTTTTTGTGATTGGGTTTTGTAATTGGGCGTGAAAAATCGTAGCGTAATCTATATATTGTATGTCTGAACGCCGTTTAGAAACGCGACATCCCAACAAAAAACAAACCAAACCGCCCCAAAAAATAGTTCCCGACAGAAAAAGAAGAAGCGCGTGCTCAGCACGTGTGGCCTCGCTTTTGCATCATCTTCGTAGTACGACGTGTTCAATAATATGTGGCCTCTAGTTCGTAGCAGTTTCTGACGGCGTGACTCGTAAATATTATAAGTATATATATATATATATCTCCGAGGCAGTGTTTGGAGTAATGGTCAGTGTATTAAGATGCTGGGCGTGCCAACATTACCTTGTTGTGCTGGCCACAGTCACTACTGGACACTCAACACTATTACTGTGTCAGGTATGCACAGAGTACTGTAGAAAGCGCATACGCACGGACACGTCATTTACAGACACTCTATGCCCCCCTCAGCCCCCCAACGAGACCATCATTTCATGCAGCAATTTTTCGATTTGATGAAGGAAGCCGGAGGGGGGGGGGGGGCACCAGCGGCTTCGAGCTGTTGGCTGGCCCTCATTCGGACGGTGTCGCACTACACGGCTTGACCGGCGGTCAAAATAGGTCTGACGCACAAGGCGATACCCCCACAGCCATAAACAACGCTGCATTCTGACACGGCGTCTAGGTCGGAGGAGACATCGTAGCTTCAATCCGATGCACTCGAGCGAGGTTCCTTGCTTTTCTATCTCGTTCTCCATCCGGCATTGTACGGCGTGTAACTCAAGCCCGATAATACGTGGAATGCTCGCGGCATACAACGTATACTTTATGTCAATTCTTGGACAATCACATTCCAATAACGAGCACGGAAAGCGCACAGATACACAACGAGCGTGGCGAAAACGGGTCATACCCTGTTTTTTTCTTCCCCGGGCCAGAATAGTTGGAGCCTGTCTTGTAACCCCACGGATCATTTCTGTTGTCTATAGTGTAGATGTACGATGCGGTAAAACTGTGAGAACAAAACCAACTCCAACCTCTTTCAACACACTCCCACACAGCCCTCGCTTGCCGTTTTGGTTCAGGGCAGGAGCTATACTGTAGTTGCAGAGCCTCATTCCCATATGAGAAGATACATAGAAAGCCGCGAGAAAGCTACTATGATATTACGGGGGACCATAATAGTAAATAGAACCGATTATTGTTAGTAAAAAGTGGGAAATGTATAGGTTTTTGTGTTTAGCGTAGGTCCTATTTACTACATTAGCCCACCCCGTAATATGCTGGTGTCTTCGCTACCACGCTGGTTGGAATAAAATACCCGTTTGGAATATGATGCGGAAATCAAACGGAGCTTATATACTCTCGGGGACAGAGTGTTACTGAACACAGAGTCTCAAGAAAGACAAGCTGAAATTTGTATAATAGGGATGTGAGAAATCACGATACATTCGTTCATCTTGAGGTTGCTACAGTATGGATGTGAGAAACCACGATGCATTCGTTCATCTTGAGGTTACTACAGTACAGCATTTTCAGTGTAGAAAACAGGTTCTCCCAAGTTCTAAATCAAGACGAGGCCACTATTCTGTTTCTTACGTATACTCTAAGTACGTATTGTCGCACACACATATGTTATGTCTCCAAGCCGGGTCAACGACAGGCATGTTGCGGAGTGCCCTCGACTTCTCTACACAAATGCAAGTAGTAAGCGGATTACGGACTGCCTGTTGTGGCATGGTATGTCCTACCTGGTACAGGGTTGGGCATTTTAAAGAACCCATGGCAGCCTCAAGACATGGGCAGGAAAACAACCAGAGATCACACCCCAACTGGATTTATGGCTATTATGGCGGGGTGTTTGCTGTGAGGCAACACAGACAGGCATTTTACACGTCGGGTGTGTATAACATGTTGCACAACGGGCAGCAACGCGCACATCTATACGTACACGTAGAACGTGGGTGCAAGAGCGAGGCGGGGATGCCTAGATTGGTACAAGTACATATTACCGAGGTTGATATTATATCATCCGAAGTATAACCATGCAGGCACGTATACAACCGTTTTTCTTCAGTTTGATAAGGTATCCCAAAATACCGCGCGCCCCCGGAAGTCTAGTTGGTATTCCCTCTAGAACCCATTTTTGCGGGTTCGAGTCCTCCCGAGAGACCCACTTTTTCTTCTGCAAATCAAGTTCAAATTCAGAACTGAAAAAAATATCCCACACTAATTCCAAGTAGTTTTCCCCGAATATGTGGGACCAGTTCTTAAGGGGTCAAGAAAGCGTCTAATGGCGTGTGTATGCACAACTCGACCCTCGTCGGCAAGGGAAGATCATGCTGACCCCTTCTCACAATACGCATGAAGGCATTCACCATACGTACGTAGTGGAGAGGGGGGAGAGACACCCGGCATGTGACCCTCCCTGCATTAGAGTCACGACAGGGAGGGAGCTGTAGAAGTAGGGCAAATATAATACAGTCGAAGGTGCTCCGATTTAAGAGCACCCCGTGACAAGCCAAAACAGGCGCTCTCAATTATTATAGGCAACGTGTGGGGGATGCTGTATGCCGATGACGCCGGCGTTGTATCGAGGTCCGCCGACGGACTGGCGAGGATGATGACCATTATCGTGCAGGTGTTTGGGGAGTTCGGGCTGACGGTGTCGGAGAAGAAGACGGAGACTCTCCTGACGCGCGTAAAGGAGAAGCAGCCAACACCGCCCCCGCCGCCGCTGATAATCGAAGCAGCGGGGCAGAAATACACCCAAACCCTCGAGTTCCGGTACCTGGGCGGCCTCGTCAACGAACATGGCGACCTCACCCGGGAGATCAACTTCAGGAGCAGAGCAGCGTCGGCGTGCGTCAGGAGGTATGGCCCGGAGCTCTTCGATAGGCCGGGAGCACCGTTTCGACTCAAGGCCCGCCTGCTTCAAGCGGAGGCGATGGAGGCACTGCTGTACGGTTGCATGACATGGGCCCCACGTCGCGACCACTACCGACTGCTG
>MEHQ01001761.1:7808-41990 GCA_008828725.1 Saccharina japonica | reverse complement strand
GCTCGACAGCTAGTCTGCTGGTAAAAGGCCTAACCTAAGCTGTCCCTTCCACCGGACCTACCTCTTTCCGTGACATGTCACCCCCGCCCCCCACCCCTGCTTGTCCCTCTGCCGCTCCAGAGTCACCCGCCTTTCCTGGACTTCCCTTTTTTTGGTGCAACGTAAGCAAGCTGTCTCTGTGGCTCGCGTCCTGGACGGCGCGGACGTCTTCCTCCGGGACCTCGCTCTCTCTATTGCGATCGTCCAAGTATACCAGGTCGTAGGAGAGGTGCCACGCAATGCGACCACGGTCTGGTCCTGCTTCTTTGCTATCGTGCACGGCCAGTACCTGAAGATTGTGCAGTGCACACATGGCGAGTCGGTGTGAAACGCAAGCAAGCGTGGGGAGGATTTGGGATCGGCGCGCAAGGATTCCGACGGTTGGCGTGCGTATGCCGTATCTAATGTACTCACAGAGTTATGTTGTGTGCACACGCTATTGTATTATACGTATCGTTTGGGGTTGTCACAGCAGTACTTAGCCTAGCCGTATTGTTGGGCGCAAGCACGACACACCGACAAGAGGTACTCGTACCAGGAACACTGAACGCTACTACAGTGGGTAGAGTAGTAGTGGCCTATCACCAAGCGCATCTCCAGGGCTGTGAGCACGAGCAACATTCACCACGAAAGTACCCCACACCCCGTGGCATGGGTATCGGACCTTCCTATGCTTTAGTTTAGTCGCCACAGACGCAATCCCACGTACAAGTGCCAGACAGTACCGCCGTTGCGTATCCGCAGATCTTTATTTACCGCTCTCAATACTGCAGTGCAATAGTTGACATCAATAACAACACGTGCTGACAGATTGGACTGCAGAGCTGTTTATGTACTCGTATGTGCGTGCCTCACTTGGTTGATCGCCCAGGCACACAATACGCATACACCATGGATAGTGGAGTGTACTTGTAGTGCACAGCGTGAACGGACCCTCGCCCTCGCAGATATCGACTGCAGGGTATTCTCATCACGCCAGAACGCCTAAATAATCACGCTCTCTCAACTCCATGCATTCGTTGCGCTCACCTCCGCCGGGAACCAGATACCGTCGATATCCCTCTCGACAACATCCCCGACTCGTAGAACTCGCCGCGCTTCGCCAGTGAGCATGTGACGTTTATGTTTGGCCTCATCGACCGACCCCACGCCCGCCGTTGCCTGGCTCTAGCTCGTGGCACGCGAAGCACCTGTCATCGACGGCTGCCTCTACCTCGTCTTCCCAAGCCGGGGCGATGGACTCTGTTCGCTCGTGATCTTGTTGTGTTGTTTGTCGTTGTTGCGAATCTTGAATCTTGGTTGCAGGGGAAACCCTGAGGCGTTTTGGTTTAGGGGCACAGCGTAGAAAACTACCCTGTTTCTTTTTTTGGTGCCTTCTCTTGTTGGCGGAATCGCAACATCGAGTGACACACACGCAAGAAGACGCAAAGCGATAAGAGGGAGGGAAAGGCCTAGCAGAAGCAGGAGCGTGTCACAGCTTGACCTACGATGCCTCCGATCCACTGGCACAAGCTCCCCTTCAGGCAGTTCCTGGCGCACGAGATCAAGCGCGACGGGTTCATGCCTTTCTTCATTGGCATGGGGTGAGCAAACAAGCACGCGAACGAACAAACCCACCCAAAAACGCCAGCACCTCTGGTGGTCTGATGATAGCACACGCTTTTGATTGACGGTCCACGTGCCTACCCCCCTCACGATGGTCGACCTCCCCGGCGCAAATACCAAAGAGGAATTCGGCAAGGAGTCTACTGCTTTGCATGCATAGCTCCGCTCGGCAACTATGGACGATTCGCGGTGATCGGAACATGGCTGACATGCCGCCGAACGACACGTCGAATCGTACCTCTATGTCCGAAAATGTAACGACCGTTTGATATCTCATATACATGATTAAATCGTCCTTATATTTTCGGACGAAATGGTATCACACCGCCAGGCCATACGGGTGGGGTACCTCAGGACTCAAGACAGCATCGTACAGCACCACGAAAAGAAGAGTGCAATGCACCGGGTCTGAGCCGCAGCCATGCATGACTGGCTATGTGCCCTGCACTGGAAATGTTGTTGACCGCGTGCAGGGCTTAGGAGCCGTTCCTTCTCGCGTCCGATGACTCTATTGGGGCAGAGAGAGCAGCGATATGTTTTGCTGTTGGGTCTGATTGTTAGGGCTCTACGACGCACGATAATCACTCGTATGCTGAGTACGTGGGATGCAACGTACTGGGTTCCCATGACAGGCATGCCGACATCATACCGTCGAGTACACAGCAGTAGCAGCAGCACACTGGAGCAGCAGGAGTGCACGTAGCCCACACACAAAGACGTGTATAGTAAACAGTGCGTTGAAGGTAGAAGCTCACATCTAGATTCTCGCCCTAAGAGCTTGCCACCCACTATCTTATCTACCAAGTATGCTGCACCACCTCAACTTTGGACCGGGGAAAAAGCACACCACGAAATACAGAAACGGGAGCAGCAGCAGCAGTAGCAGCAGCAGAGTGTGCTTCGTTTGTTGCTTCAGCCCTCTGTGCACGCCACATCTTCACAACAATGTCAACACACAGCAGCACAAACAATACCTCACTGGTGTATCTACCTGATCACATATGCTATGATACACGTATATACGAGTTGGTACAGCAGTATAGCTATTATACCTGGAGGACCGATCATCCTATGATATCACGGCACCACAGCAGCAGTGTCCTCTGGTGGCCTCGTCTCTTTCGCAAACGATTTGAAGACACAAAAGTCTGTGAACATCACAGCCCAGACTGCGCCATATATACTCAAAGGTCGTCAGAGTATATACCAGTACCGGTGAGTAGCAGTAATTTCAGCCCCTGGTACCCTTGGGACTCGCGAGTACTCAGTCATTCCAGCTCTTCGTACCCGGGGGACTCTACTCAAGTCATTTCAGCCCCTCGCATTTGAGACTCGCGAGAGGACTCAGTCATTAATCTCCTCGTACCCTTGGGACTCGCGAGTGCTCGGTCGTTTCAGCTCCTGATACCCTCGGGACTCGCGAGGACTCAGTCATTTCAGCTCCTCGTACCCTTGGGACTAGCGAGTACTCAGTCATTTCGGCTGACTCGTACCCTAGGTACTCGCAATTACTCAGTCATTTCAGCTCCTGGTACCCTTGGGACTCGCGAGGACTCGTCATTTCAGCTCCTCGTACCCTTGGAACTCGCGATCACTCAGTCATTGCAGCCCCCTGGTACCCTTGAGACTCGCGAGTACTCAGTCATTTAATCTCTTTGTATCCTTGGGACTCGTGAGTACTCAAATCATTTCAGTTCCTCTTACCCTTGGGACTCGCGAGTACTCAGTACTCAGTCATTTCAGCTCCTCGTACGTTTGGTACTCGCGATCACTCATTCATTTAAGGTCTTGGTACCCTCGGGACTCGCGGGTACAGTCATTTAATCTCCTGGTACTCAGTCATTTCCGCTCCTCGTACCCTTGGGACTCGCGATTACTCGGTCATTTCAGCTCCTGGTACCCTTGGGACTCGCGAGTACTCAGTCATCGTGGTACCCTTGGTACTCGCGAGTGTACTCGGTCATTTCAGGTTCTGGTACCCTTGGAACTCGCGGGACTCAGTCATTTCAGCTCCTCGTACTCTTGGCCCTGAAAATCCCAAAATGGTTGGTACTCGCGATTCCATGACTGAGTCCCGATGACTGGTACTGGTACTCTGACGACGTAACATACTGGTTTTAACGTATTCCTGGTACCTGGTTGGTGTTGTTCCCGTTTTTGCTTGGCCGTTTCGTGGAAACCCTCGGTTTTTATGGACCAGGTTGGCGTTACAAGTGGGATGGGGGTCAGGGTGCCAAGTGGCGAGTGAAACGAGCGACAAGCGAATAAATGAGGCCGGTCTTTTTTCTTTTTGGGCGCGTGAAGACTTGTTGTGGCCTTATTATTCTGGCTTTAGTGTAGGGGGGTCAATCGTGGGGTAAAAAAAACGCTGTCCCGACTCCCTTCTAACCTTTTTCCGAAAAGGGGGTGTCTTAAGAGCTGTTTCAAGCCTTGACCCAGCTTTACTGCTGTCGATTTTCATGTCCGAAAACAACGCCATCATACTGGAACTCCCTTAACCAGGGGACAGGGTAGCTGCCGTATTGCTATTAATAGTCACCCCTACGTACATATGTAGCCCTTTCTCCGAAGCAAGTACGTCGCTCTCCCTGCGCGCTATAAGCGCGTTTCGTTTCAATTTGTTAACCCCTGTCCCCTACTTTTGGGAATCCATCTAAAAAGCTAAAAGTGGCATGTTTTTGTCGTCAAGGCAAGGACAAGCACTTGGTACCTGGTATGACACTGTACTTGCAACTAATATTCCACTATATAGTAGTTCCACATAGGGTCCGCCCGAAACGTGCGTGCGTGCACCTTAAAACGTATGATACCTAATGTACCTTATCTCTGTTTTGTCGCCTTAATGTGGGTCTCAAACCAAAAAGCCGTATCGCCCCCTGAGGCGAGCCTTTAATGCCAACGCCCATCTCCTCACGTCTACTAGCCCCCCCCCCTTGCACAAGGTGCGCCTAAAAAAGTCCTGTGCAGACATTATTGAACACTGTAACCAACGCCACGAGTTGTCGTGTCGACAACTTCTCAAGTTGGTATGCTTGATGGTGTGCTACACTTCTCATTTATCCATAAGGACTTTTTGAGGCCCACATTATGCAAAGGGGGGGGGGGGGGGGTCCCGACCACTTGTGCAGGTATACACTAATTAATATCACCTTTCGTGTCAAGCGGGGTCAGGGTCGGTACATGAAGGTGTCGACCAGTGGAATTCTCCCACAGGCTCGTGTCTACACAATATGCAGTTCCTGCCCTCCCGCTGCTCGCTGCTGTATACGAGGTGTAGATGTACCAAGGCACAATCATACGAGAGTACGACCGCTGCATGTATCCATACTCGTAACTATACCACCAGTGCATCACAGGTCTAATGTAGGATTATGCCATACGTATACGTATACAACAACGAAATCTGAAAGTTACACTTTTTTTTAGTAATGTCATTGCCAATTTTTGATCGCCAACCGGGTGTGCTAGTATACCTCTGCACACTGCAAACCCTCCTGGATGCCTCCCAAGGTGTAATCGTAGTTTGAGGGGTTTCGGAATTCGGGTTCGGGTTATATAGAGATGAGACCCCAGAAAAATGGCCGACGATAACACCATCATATGCCGCAAAAATAGGGGTGTGCAGATACAGACACATTTATTTTGCAGATCCGGCGCGCAATCAGGGTGCCCGCACCTATATCGACATTCCGCACACAAGAGCAAGGCCACGATCAAGAGACGCATGTTTTGTCCACGTATGGTGTCACCCAAGGTGTTGTGTGTGTTTTCCACTTATCACATGGTTACACCAAACCTGATTTGTGTTTTTTCGGATGCTCACGTTTCACCTACGGATGTGCCAGGTACGCTCCTGATTTGTGTTTTTGTGGATGCCCAATTTCCACCTACGCATGGATGCTCCTATGAAATTCACTCGGAGTCCAAGCCAACCGACTTATAGCAAAGTACTCGATTACCTGACTTCGCCGAAATCGCTGTGAGTTATATCAAACCGAAACCCTTCGCTCCGATTGCCAGCCTTAACCGTATATGTTCGCATCACATGTTCCCCTTCGGTACTTTATTTTTTTTTACTATTAATACGTTCACGGAGGGGCATCGTAATCATAAGGACCCAAAAACCATGTCTACACCGCCCTGTGTTTTCACGGTATGTTTTGTCCTGATTGCTGCTGCTGCATGTTTCCATTGATGATGATTCACGTTTCACGCGAGTGCTGTGCTGTGTCCTACTGTAGTACCTGTATGAACTTGAGAGGGGACATACAGCACACGACCGCAGTTCAACTATTTCCTATTTTGGCTTCGTAAGGCTCGCGGCTTACTGTGATGTCAACGTTGAGCATAGGCTCTTAATAATAAATGCTATAATTATATAAGGATTCGGGGTGGCCTTCCTCGCTGAGCACAACTGCTTATATACAGCTCTAGATTCTTGAAGTAAATACATAAACTTATCAGCCTGGAATTGTTAACTCTGAGATTCTTAAACAATGTGTCGCGCACTGTACTGTTTGTCGATACTATGCGACCATTAAGGCATCGACCACAGGAGGCAGCCTAATAGACTATGATAGACTATGATAGATTGGCATTGCCTGCTATTGATAGGATAGGGGGTGGGTACGACTTGGAAGGCAAAGAGCTGCCACGGCACACGCGCAGGTAGCATGGCGGTAATCGCACTGCCGCTCTCTGTTCCTATTCATACACGCTCTTCCTATTTCAAATACTTACGTATAGATTTTCGACAGGATCGCCACAAACGTGTATTTTTATAAAAATGCCAAACATACTTGAGCTGTGAGTACGACCGATTGAAAGGTTGAAACTCAACTTTGCAAGCTGCGCGATGTCTTTGTTTTTCGAGGGCTGTTCACGGATCGAGTCAAACCTCGCGGGTCGGGTTGAGTCGGGTCGGATCACCTGGCCCGACTCCGACCCGACGCGTGAGATGTCGAACACTCCCTGACCGAACCCGACCCGACCCGTGAGTGTTGAAGACGTCTTGACCCGGCCCGCGGGTCAGGTCATGAGCCGTGAATTCAGCCCTGATTTGTTCTCTTTTACACATGGGTCTCAAAAGTCTTCTACACATTCGGTCAGTTCATGATCTACAGCAGTCTGCCGTCAATTCAGCCCTGATTTGTTCTTTGTCTTTTACACATGGGTCTCAAAAGTCTTCACACGTCGGTCAGTTCATGATCTACTGCTGTAGACTGTAGATCATCTATCTAGATCGTTGCCTGCTGTTGTGAGATGCTGTGCAGCAGGATCTGTACGGTACCGATCGAAGCAAGGAACCACGTCTTAAGTCGTGCAGACTAATTAGAGCTCCCTCCCTTGAAGATGAGCTAGCTCCTTCAGATCAGGAATCTATCTGTGCACCTGAAAAGGGCCATAATAGATCATGGAAGTGGAAATCGATGATCTGTACGTACGATGTTGCGAAACTGTTCCCCTTCCCAAAGCTGTTTCATTGATTGACCCCTTCGACTCTTGTTTTTTTTTTTTGCGCCCTCGTTTGTATGCGGGTCAAACCTCAGTGGTTTTTTCGAGTTCAGAGTGGAACGACAGAAACATAAAAAACAAATACTTGCTGTCGTATGTACAGTAGTGCACAAACATATTTTGTTAGGCCCTCTGGCAGTGCTGGAGACACAGGCCACTTTGGAAACTTTGTGGGGAACATTTTTGCAAGGATGGAAGGAAGTACGTACGTAGAGCTTCTGCGGCGAGAACGACCTGACTATAAACTTCAAGTGAGATATTTCTCCCAAATTTTGAGGGCATTTAAAAATAAATGTTGACAGATCGGACCGACCGCCTATACCCACGATTACGGGGGACCATAGTAAATAGTATATAGGGCCTACGGCATACACAAAAACCTATATATTTGCCTATTTTTACTATTACGGAGGACCATATTAAATAGAACCTACGGTACACATTAAATCCTATATATTTACCTATTTTTACTAACAATATGTGGTCCTATTTACTATTAATAGTATTTACCAGGGTCCCCCGTACTAACAACATTTGGTCCTATTTACTATGCACCCCGTATTTACACCATCTGGACCTTCCGGGGCAGATTGTGTTCCTGATTTTCATGATCGTAGCTCACATTGCCATGTGGGAGTCGTAGAGGCTGAACGATCTTAAACATGTTTCCTGGGTTGGCTTTGAACATATGTTTACAGATCCCGCACAACGTCTCGTAACGTCAGGTTAGGATCTAGATGATCTACTCGTATCTGTAGATGATGTATCTGTAGACGACAGATCTGTAGATGATCTATCTGCAGATGATGTATATGTAAATGATCTGTCTGTGCGGCGTGTGAAAGGCTAGCCCCTTCGAAGATGCACCCTCGTTTTCGGGGGCGTTTTAGTTTGGAGCAAGACTTGCCCTTTTTTTCACAGTACGTAGCGAAAAGATTGAGAGTAAAAACAGAAGCTTTTATGATGTGTTCTTGCTATTAATATTACTATTAATACTATGAACAGGGCTGCTACTTGAGTGACTATGATACAAGTCGCCAACTAGTTTTGTAGTTCGCATTAGTTGGCTAGGCGTTGCAGTTAGTTGCGTACGATATACTGCTGCTGTATATCAATTTGTCGTTAGAGCGGGCGCGCGGCGGTGCGAATGAGTGACCTCGTGATATCGGACTATATAGGCGCGTGTCGTGCGACTCGTTGCCTTGTGACCGTAGCCGGGACATCAAGTTAGCCACCCCCTATAACAGATGCCGCCTGCTACGGTAGAGGTAGGTGCCGCTCACGTACATTTTCGGGGGATCCATACTTTAGGAGCTCTGCTATTACGGGGTGGGCTAATGTAGTAAACACTAGTAAATAGGACCTACGGTACACACAAGATCCCATTTATTTACGCTTTTTTACCAAAAATATGAGGTCCTATTTACTACCTGGTATGGTCCTCCGTAATACCAGGTAGTATTAATAGGAGCCTCGCCCAGACACTGATTTTGATAAAGCTAAAAGTGCGACCGGATGAACAATCCCAGAGGCTACTACAGCAGTAGTACTACTGTTAAGTAGATCGTATGTCTTGAAAAATTATTGGAAATAATCTAATGATAATTGCAACGATATTGGATTTTAAGGTTCATACTAATAGTCAGTCATATGTATTTGCCTCATAAGGCAAAACACGTGCTTCGTACATACCGCTATCGTGGCACGCTTCAGAATCCCGGGGAACAAAAGCCTGGGAGCCGATGTTGTACGTTTTGCGACTTGGCCCAGCTTCGACTTTTAAAAATGGTTGATACTCCACACTAACTAACTCCTCACTAAACACGCATTTCATCCCGGGAAACCCCCCAGACTACCTTGTGGCCGGGGCTGGGTACAAAAGTAGGTATGGTGTTTAGGGTCAAGTTGCTGGGTTAATCTAGCCATGTTGTCGAAGCTTGGCCAAGGTCTCTACGTACATGTCTCACCCTTTTCGTCTCTTTTCCCCCTCTGGAGTTCCTTAACCCATGTATAACTGAAAAACTTATCCCACACTAATTCCAAGTAGTTTTTCCCAAAAACGGGGGACTGGTTCTTAAGGGGTCAAGGGTAAATACTTCTATTAAATAGCAGTGTTATTAATAGTATTATTACGGGAGAGTATACGTAGTAATAGTAATCGTAACAAAATATGATTTTGTGAAGATAGGGGGATCATATATATAACCTCCATCCATGTATTAAAAATTTAAAAAAACAACAGCTGTGAGCTCGAGGATTTCGTCGAAGCTCATCTTTGCTAGCTGAGTGTAATACTTCGATCGCGCGTACTTACGGATTTTATATGTCCTCATGTAGGATGTACATCCCGTATGAGGGGGACACAATCTGAGGCTGTAGAATTCAGGAAGTGTGTCTATTTGTGGGGGAAGAAATAATTAAAAATAAATTAAAATTAAAATTAAACAGTCTGAAATAAACGTACCAGGTATACTATAGTGTTCCGACGAGTTTACGTGATAGAGTGGTTCTACTATTTGTAGCCATGTATGGTATATAAGAAGAGGTGTGTGAGGACAGGTTATGGAGTAAAACTTAAAAGCACCTGGATTAAGTTTTTAATTAATTAGTGATTTGGGTTTTTGTAGTGTGCATTATTTATTTGTACCTATAAGGTATCTTTAGTGGCAATTAGTAAGAACAACAACAACAACGTTTTATCCGTTATAACTGTTAAAGGGGGGGGGGGGGGGAAGACACATACATACAAGGGTATGAACCAATCAACCATGTTGACAGGAGGTATGTTAAAATCTAGTATGAATTTTCAGGGTGTTTTTGGGGGGAATTTGTTTGTAACAAGTAAATAGTGGTTAATCAGACGATTTTATTATAATAGCAGTATTATATTTTGCACAAGAGGTGTGTGAGGACAGGTTATGGGGTAAAACTTGAAAGCACCTGGATGGATTTTATTTAATTATTACGAGTAGTGATTTGGGTTTTTAATAGTGTGCATTATTTATTTATACCTATAAGGTATCTTTAATGGCAATTAGTAGGTAGGGGTTAAAAAAGTTTTTTATCCCTTATAACTGTTAAAGTTTATACAGCACAGGACACCTACTGTAATAAGAAACAGGAAATCTGGTCGAGGCTGGATTTATTATTGGAAAGAGGGTGTTTTCTCCACTAACTTCAAGATAACGACTCTCAAAATTCTTATTTTGCTCTAAATATCAGCCTGGCTTTCTTATTAGCCATTTTCTTATTAGGTTTCCTATACTCTACACTGTATATAGGCAAGGCTCCCCTTCGGGATTGTGGTTGGCTTTAAATCCCGGGGTTGTCTGGTGTCGCAAGCTAAAAAGGGAGTTCTAACACAGCAGGCGTTTGTTATTCGAACCAGCTACTATTCAATACTTATCGTGCGTGCGTACGTAGCCTCCGGGCAAGAACGAGGAACGTAAAATATCTCTTGAAAGCTAAATGAACCATAAGAACGAGCCACCGGGCAAGTAGCACCGACCAGCCCAAACGAGTGCATTGATAGTTAAGATAGAGGGAAAGTATAACCCTGTTTAACCCTGTTTGTACCAGGTATACTGTATATATACCTGGTATATTTATTTATTTTGGGACCATCGTGGGTTCTAATCCCACACCCTCCCCCCTAACGATATGATAGCGCTACGCTCTGCGCGTGCACACAGTTTCCCGCCCCGTCCCATTCCATCCCTCTGCCGCAGCCGTCTGCCCGCCCTCGCGCCGCCCCTCCTTCATTCACTTTATTTCATCCCTTTCGGACATTTACAATCCAAAATAAACTTCCGAAAAACGAAAAAAAAATGTGTATACTGCTGTACTACAAGGTACGCGACAGCACTTTACAGTCTCTCCCATGTTGCCTAAGGCCCGCGGCTTATTGTGATGCCAAAACGTCGAGCATCTATGCATACAGCTAGTAGGCTCTTAAATACGAATGAACAGGGTTCAGGGTGTCGTTCCTCTCCATAAACACAAAATGCTTACGTCGCACGTACTCGTATCTGGTATTTATTAGGGGTAAATTTCTTGAATTTCTAAACATATCATTTGTATTCTGTTTCATTTCAGAATTTGTTTTTTATTTGTCTTTTTTTGTTCTTATTTTTTGGTTCGGCTCGTGTCGCTGTGTTCTCGTACCCGGTACGTTACGCATCTCACTTGCTTTACCCATTAATTTGCGTTTATTTTGTTTTGGTTTTTCTCTGTTTCACAGTCTGTGACCACAGAATTTGTATCTCTCTAGGATTGGGAATCAGGACAGGCACTGGGTGTACTGATGTGGTTGAGTAGAAAGAACGGGTTTAATGTGAAGACAACAACAACAACAACATGCCTGAAATTCTTAACTCCTATTTTTTTTCAACACCTGTCGCACACCACTGTAAAATAACAGGATCTCGGGGTTCCTGTGCGGCGTGCTGCCCTCCCTTGGCACCACGGACGAGGACCGCAAGAACTCCGTCTACTACCAACAGCGCATGCGTACAATGAAATACGAAGACCACTAGGCTTCGGGGGGTTGGAAGAGGGGGGGAAGGGGGGGGGCGGGGTCGTTGGGACAGGGTTTTCGCGTGTAGCGATTCGACAGGGTTGTGGTGGCATGCTTGCTGCCCTTGTCCCGCACGAGAGGTTCTGTTCGGTGCGGTCGCCGGGAAATATACTCCTTGATGCTTGTGGCTAGTTTTGACCGCCGTGGGGTGGCGGTAGGAATCGCACTCGGGGGGCGGGGGGGATTTTGTATCTGGCGTGCATTTCCGGGCGGCGATTTTTGCCGCGTGAGTTCCGCGTTTGGGTGCCATGACGGACCCACGCGGCGGGCTAAATAAAAACTAAGAAACGGGCACGAAGCAACCAATAAAAAGGAAACAGTGGGCATTTTGGCGGCTGCGCCGCCGATGCGGTCAGAGAAACGGAGGGGAACACGGCAGATGGCGAGAACGTTCCCGTTTTGCTCCGCGTAAAACCTCGCGACGATCTGATTCACCACTAGTAGTAGTAACAGTGACCAGTAGTAGTAGCAGTGCGCCGCTTGTTGACAGGCACGTTATTTCAAGCTCTTCTTTGTGGCCGTCACGGGGGAGAATTCGGAACGTTGTTCGCGTCCATTTGAAGGCACCAGATAATATGTTAATCTTACGTAGCTGTGATACTACAGTAGTAGGTATACTGCCTGGTACACGAGAAGTTATATATACAGTGTTGTACTGGAAACTGCAACCTGCGAAAGAGTCGGTCAGGAAATTATCATCCGTGGAAACAATCACGCGCAGCCAGCTACGACGATAATTTTTGCATGCGTATATGTACGTTTTAACCCCTTGAGAATTGGTTCTACGAATTTGGGGATAAACTACTTGGAATTAATGTGGGATTTTTTTTCAGTTATGAATGGGTTAAGGGCAGACAAGCAACGGAGCGTAACGAGCCGTTGTAAATTTGAGATTCGAGAATTTACATGAATGAGCTCATAAAACTTGGGACGGACACAAATAGCAGCACAACACCAACCTCTGCCAACCTTGTTTTTTAATTTTTAATTTTTTGGAATAATGAAAGAGACACAGACGTCAGCTGAGAGGTTATTGTTGATGTTGTAGGGGCGTGCCGCTCGTATGCGCTATGATACGAGTATCTATATTATCTATGCAATTACTGTAGTATCATCACATCACAGAAGTTTCGAGGTTTTGTCGAAATGTGAAACGCCCGATTACGCCGCGAACGCCAACACAATAAACGGTTACACACGGGTACTCCACGGAACACGGATCACCGATGACCCGATGAATCCGAGAAACAGCAGCATTGCTGCTACGAGTACGTACGAAGCTGCAGCAGATGATTTCACGAGAGCACCCGCTCCATTTTTCACTGCTGTGTGCTGTCTCTGCAATGAAATTTTATTATGGTGCTTCCCTTTTAGAACTGCACTGCCTAGAAATAAATACGAATTCCACTCTAATTCCAAGTGTTTTGTCCCCACATCGGGACTGCAGTCCTAAATGGGTTAAAATATACTTTTGTTGCGACGACGGAGTTCAAACGCTCTGCCTTCGGATATGAGGTACTCACCACTCAATCACAAGTATGATATTTATAGCTGCGCTGCTGCTGCTGCTGCTGCTGCTGCTGCTGCTGTTCGTTGTTGTACTGCCGCTGTTTTTTGTTGCTGCTTTTTTGCTCTTTTGCCCCTTGGCGCTCCGCATGAACTTTTTGCTTCGAAACCAACACGTCTATCATACAAACATACATACATACATGTGGCATCATCAGCCTGCGGCCTAGCATCACAGCCACAAATACACACGTGTGTGTACAACAAGCGCAGAAGCATCGATGTGACGATACACGGATGATACACGAGTGCTTGATGATGATTGGTCGTGAATCCGAGATAGGCAGGTAGGTGCATGTTGTGGTGGATGGTGCTGAATGTATGTGTGGTTCTGGCCACCACAAAAAAAACACTGCCAACGGGAAAGATAGGGGGTACGATGTACTGGTGGTGGTGGTGTACTGGTACGAAAATTCGGCACGTCGTGCGAGTAGTCGGTTCATGTACGATGTAACGGTAGTATAGTGCCGAGAGTTAGTTAGTTTGTTGTTGTTGTTGTTGTTGTTGTTGTTGTTGTTGTGTGACCTTTCTACCCCTTTGCCGAGAGGCCGAAGGGGGTAACCGGGCAACCCACCATCACATCATCGCTTGCTTTTAGTCACCAAAAGGACGGTATACAGCAGTAGCATGGTTTGCCATCGTATCGATCTATCCGCATTCTACACTGCACGCCACAGGCCACACAACACCACCCACACCCCACACCACCACCGCCAGTGAACACAGAATATGAGCACGAACTTGTACGTATCATACCAACGGCGTGGTACTCGTAGAACATGGCTAGTATCAAGTAGATTTTAGATTTTCCGAGTCCCCTGACGGAAACCACTCGAACAATTCGTAGAAACAAGCAAAAATCTCCACGCCTGCACGTGGCCATAATGCTGCAGGGCTCTATGCAGGGTCAGCAACCCCGTCCGCCCTCCGCGTCGGATTGCGACCGCAACCCCTGCAAACCGCACTGCTCTCGATGCTCAATGCAGGATGACAGGATCGAAGGATCGTGCGCGCGCAGCCTTGTGATTGGCCGAAGTACGAAATAATACGCCGCATTTTTCATACTTCCGGGTTGGCAGTGATTAGCGTGGTTCCAGTATTTCTAACGACGGCGTGATCGATTTGATTGATAAAACGAGACAAAAAAAAGGAGGAAAAACAAAACAAACAGGACGGACGGAGACACGCAGAGCAAATGAGCGGCAGAAGCCTCTTCTGATTTGCCGCTGGCTCCCTGGGAGCTCACTGCAGGCGGCGGCTAGCAGAGGCATGGGAGTGCGGGTACGGAGGGCTTACACGTCAGGTCAGGGTCCTCTGTTGCTTCATCCAGTCTATCTATCGCAGGGTTGTTTAAAATGTGGCGTCAGTTCTGAGCGGGGGCATGCCGAAGTTTTTTGGGAGGCTTGGCGCCATGAACGAACGAACGCGACTGCTGCAGCAGCCAGCTCAACACTCTCGATCTTGGTCGCAGATCCGGAGCCTGAGAGCGCGCGCGATGCTTGAGGCAGGCCACGCAAAGGCGGTGTGCTGCCTCTCTCCGGCCGCAGGCCTGGGGGAAGGGAGTCCTGAAAAATCCTGGTATCATTTTTTTCAGATGCAGTGTGTTGTGTTTTGTGTCTGTCTCCTCTCTTCTTCTCGCTTGGCCCGTGATGCGTCTGATCTGTCAAAAAATAATATAGACGATAAGGTAGAGGACCTTCTCGCATAGCATACTCCTCACACTCACGCATTGCGTTTCTTCTTGTGTGTTATGCAGTGTGTTTTGTGTGACTATTGTTTTGCACAACTTTCCCCCCGTTTGCTCGCCTCGTGCCACGCGTTGCTCGCGCCCCTGCTGCCCCCTTCCCTCTATGCTGTCTTGCGCTCTGACTCACTATATACCCACCTAGTCCACCCCCCTTCCCTCCCCCCTCTTGCACCCCCCTCATGTATGACACACGGCTGTCACGTAATGCGCAACGAACCGATCGTCCTGCTCTCTTTTCCGTCTCCGCCCCCCTCGCCTCTCGTGGCGTTAGAAGGACGGCAGTGCCAGCAAACGTACCAGCCACAGAAGGGAGACACACGTACATTCCGGGCAAACCCCCCGAGCCATGACCAGGCATAACACGGTTGGAGAAGGCACAACCGCACCAGCAGCAGGAGCAGCAGCGGCGGCGGCAGGAAAGGCAGGAGCAGGAGCGAAAGGAGTAGGACCTACCGGATCGGCGGCAGGGGAAGGAGCTCCCGGCACGGAGGCCGCAGGCACCGCCGCTGCTGCTGCCGCTGCCGCCGCTGCCGCCGCCGCCGCCGTCCAGAGCGGTTTCGGCATCGGTGCGTACCTGTCCAAGGCACAGGTGAGCGGGCCCACTGGCCTAGAAGACGCCGCGAGGCTGCGAGAGGTGCCGGTCGCAGCTTCGGCGGTAGCAGCGGCGGAACAACGGCTCTCGGTACAGACCAGCAATCGACGAGCAGCAGCAGCAGCGGCAGCAGCAACAGGATCATCATCAGCAGAAGCAGCAGCAGCAGCAGCAGCAGCAGCAGCGGCAGCAGCAGCAACAGCAACAGCAGGAGCATCACCACCAGCAGCAGCATTATCAGCGGCGGCAGCGGGAGCCATATCCTCCTCCTCCTCGGCAGCGTACACTAGTGCGGCGCAACCTACAGTTCCGGTTACTTACGGCGGTGGTAGCGTTGCCACCCAAGCGGCGGCGGTGATAGCGGTGGCACCCGCCGCGCGCAACGGGGGCCCGATGACCGGTGGCGGCAGCGGTGGCGGTGTAACCGGTGGCAGCGGTGGCAGTGGCGGCGCCTCCCGAGAGCAGCAATTTTTCCTCCTGGCGGCGGCGACGGGCGAGGACGGCAGCAGCAGCAGCGGTGCAAACGTCTTCTCCGGGGGTCCTGCCCCGGCAACGACAAAGGGAGATCCAAGGGCCCCCCAGCCAACGTCCGGTTCACTGCAGGGCACTCCTGGCCTTGTCATCACCAACAACAGCAGCAGCAGTAGTAGCGGCGGCAGCTTGCCGCAGGCATCGTTAGCGGTGCCGATGGCGGCGGTGCCCGCTGCGATAGAAACCAGCCCGCACCCAAGACCGGCCCACCCCGGCGCCAAGACGAGGGCGCGTTCCCACGCTCCGGGTCCCGGTGCCGGCGGCGCCGGGGGTTTTCTCTCCCCCGTACTCCGACCACCGCCTTCCATGGGGGTGGACTCCCGCTCTGCGGGAGGCGTTGCCGGCGTGGCCGGCGGCGGCGTTGGTGGCGGTAACGGTGGCGAAGTTTTGTTGGAGGTTCGGTCCGCGGTACAGCAGTCCCAGCGGAAACGTCCCCTATCCCCCCGTGCCCTTCCCCCCTCCCCGGCCGAAAGAACGCCTGTCACGGTGGCGAACGGGGACAGGGTGGCACCGGAGTTGGCTGCGGCTGCGGCCGTAGCGGTAGCGGCGGCGGCAGCGGCGAGGGCAGCGGCGGCGCGAGGGGGGAAGCAGTTGTTGCCTCGGCGGTCCCACGATAGTGAGGGTGGCGGTCACGGCGAGTCTACTACCCATCCGCGTGGCGCCCTAGCTTCCAACGGGGTAGCGACGGTAGCCGGCCTCGCTCAGGACGGGGCTCGCAGCGAGATCGAGAGAAAGAGGAGAGGAACAATACCACCAACACCAGCAGGAGTGATAGGATCAGGAGGAGCAGGCGTTGTAGGAGATATTAGTGGAGAAGGGAGCGGGCCGAGAGGTCGGGGTAGAGGACAGCAGGCCAAGCGGGCGCAGGGTGGGCGCGGTAGCAGCAAGGATGGGCCGGGGGCGGCTCGTTCAGGTCGGGGTGTGCGTGGTAGTGATAAGGGAAGTGACGGCGGCGGCAGCGGTGGGGACGGGGACGGGGGCGGCGGCGGCAATGGCGGCCGAACGGCGATGGTGGTCGACGAGAACGAGGTGGTGGAGGGGGAAGGGCTTGGCGGGCAAAAGGGGAGCGGCCAGAACGACTCTCTGGAAGACATTCGGTCTCGCCTGCAGCAGGTTTGTTGGTTCGTTGCTTGGTCGGTTGGTCGCTTGATTGAGATTCGTGGGTTGGCTGATTGGTCCACCATCAATAGTTGGTTGGTTGGTTGGTTGGTTGGTGCACGAATGTGTTGGGTGCGCGCGATGCGGTGTAGTACGAGGGAAGGGGCGTTCGACCGCACAGCTGGCGGTAGCGGTGGCGGCGGTGGGGATGATAGTGGCGGTGGTGCTGGCGGCGGCGGCGGTGGGTGGTCGTGGCGGTTAGAGCGATGTTGGCGGTGGTGGTGGTGTCTTGTGGTGATGGCAAGGCTGTGGTCGCGGCGGCGGGTGGTTGTGTTGACCGTGGTAGGTGGTGGTGTTGGTGTCGTTGTCGTGTGCGGTAGTACAGTACAAAGCGGACTATTACGGGGGACCATAGTAAAAAGAACCTACGGTATACACAAAAAACCTATACATTTCCCTATTTTTACTAACAATATTTGGTCCTGTTTAGGGCCCGAATTAACGAGTATAAAATAAATTCAATTTGGAGAAAATAAAATTCAAATTCGCTTTTCATTGGTCAACACACGCACCAGCACCAAATACTATGCCCCAAGATCCTAATATTCGGTGCTGGTGCGTGTGTTGACCAATGAAAAGCGGATTTGAATATATATTTTTCCAAATTGATTTTTTTTCTTCTTCGTTAAAACGGGCCCTTACTGTAGGTCTCCCGTAAGAGTACGGCAGTACGGTAGTCGTACAGTAGTAGGTCTTCAGCGCATGCGGTTGGTGGCCTGCAAATGCCGCCTACAGTTTCTCTCTCAGCAGCGATGGAGAAAATTCGCCAGGCGATCAGCGTGTCAGCTTGTGAGTTATTGAGTCAGTAGTTGAGGGTGAGCGGGTGAGTGGGCCATTGTCTGCCGTGCCCCACAGCGTCAGCTTTATGCCGTTATATTAGCACCGTTGATTTACCGCCACCTTTCGCTTGGACAACCCCATCTCAATCCCCACCAGGTGGACGTGCTGTCCGCTAAGATAAACACGGCGATGCTAGCGGCAGGGGACCGGCTGCCGGCGGTCGGAGGGCCCTTGCCCAGAGAAGTGGACGGCGGCAGACGGCGGAGGGTGCCGGTGAGTACGAGTAACTCGCGCGCCAGAGAGGGGGAGGGAGAGAGAACAAGAGAGGGTGGGGAGTAGAAGGAGAGATAACGGGGGGGGATGGGGAGGAGGGTGGGAGAGAGAAACAATTTATTTTATTTTTCACAGCACGGCCTGACCCCCCCCCCCCCCCCTCCCCCCGTCTCGCCCTCTTCTACTGTCCACCCCGATCCTTTCGCCCTATTTTCTTGGCTGACGGTTGATGATGATTATCATGGCGATGGTGACGACTACCGCTTCTTCCCCAAAAACGTCCTCGACGAAAACGCCACAAAAAACATACAACACCGATCGGGAACCGCGCCCCTTCCGGCCCACCTCTATTATTTTGATAATCATACTAGACGGCCCGGCTGACGGAACACCTTACAGACGTCATGCGCCACACTCGCCAGCGCGGGGTTAGGAAGAGCGACTCTCGACCGCCAGAACAGCAACTGTCGGTCGCGCGAGCGGCCGTGGCCGAGGTCTCCGCCGCCACCCCCACCGCCGCCACCGCCGCAACCGCTGCGGCGTCCGCTGCCTCGCTGGCGCCCGGGAGCGCCAGCAGCAAGGCGGCTAGGGGAGGGGCGGCTGGAGCGGAAGCAGCCCCCTCGCGGGGGGCAGGCAAGGGTAGCAAGGGCGGGGGGGGAGGCAAAGGGGTCGGCGGGCGCGGGGGCAGCCGTAAGCGCAAGCTGCCGGAGAGCGACCCTGCTTCTACCGCCGCTGCTCCCGCCGCTGCCGGTGCCGCCGGTGCTGCGGCTGTCGCCGCCGCCTCGGCTGCGACTGGCACGCGGCAAGCGCGACCGCAGCAGGCCTCGGGGTCGGCGAGCAGCAGGTCTGGCCCCGTTTCTGTTTCTCCCGTTCCATCTGTTTCAGGTTCTCTTTATCCTTCTGTGGAGCCGTCGCCGGCGATGGGCTCTGGAAAGGCGAAACCTTCCGCCCCACAAGCGGGAGGTGCCAGAGCAGCAGCAGCGGCGGCGGCGGCGACGGCAGTAGCAGTAGCAGCAGCAGCCGGAGGGGAGGGTGGGGCAGGAGGAGCAGGAGAGAAAGGAGAAGGTGGAGGAGGAAAAGCGGAAGGGAAGGGAGGAAAAGGAGGAGGGAAAGGAGAAGGGGGAGCAGGAGGAGGAGGAGGAGGAGGAGGGGGAGGAGGAGGGGGAGCGGAGCCTCCATCGTCTCCTGTTGGGGTCGGCACGACCACCTTCTGGGACTCCAGCACGCGGCGGCAGCAGCAGAAGCGGCGGGATACAGCGGCAGCGGCGGCGGCGGCAGCGGCGGCGGCGGCGGCGACGGCGGCGGCTACGGCGACAACGTCGACGTTAGCGCCGGCTGCGCCTGCGCCTGCGCCAGCTGCTTCGTCGGCGGCAGCAGCGGCGGCGGCTGCGGCGGTGGCGTCAAACGGCGGTGTCTCTGGGGGTCGCCCCCAGCGTGGGACCAGATCTGGCGGGGGCGGGGTGAGGGCACAGGCAATCGCTGCTGCTGCCGCCGCTGTTGCTGCTGCCGGGGCGTACACCTCTGCGGGAGAGACGCCGGAGACCACCGAACCGGTAGCTACGGCTAAGGGCAAGGCTTCGGCCGCGGCGACAGTGGTCCAGGAACGGGTGAGACTTTTTGGTTGGGAGGGTGGGGGTATGGGCTGGGGTGATGACAGTGTGGGGGAGGTGGGTAGGGTTGGTAGGTGTTGGGGGGACGGGGTGGTAGAAGTAGGGGTGTACCCATGGTAACGCATGGCCGTAGTCGTTCGGGGAAGGGGGGGGAGGGGTGTACTCGATATTCATGCATGGCCGTAGTCGTATGGACATAGACCCTTGCGTCCCTACGTACAATGCCGGGACGGAGCCATGTCGGGTTTTCACCGACCAGGCAGACATTGCTAGCACCAAGCGCGAAGCGCCGTGAGATGTTCGGCGAGTTGCATGAAGGGTGAGCTGCATCCTACTAAGAACCGCTTGTGGGGCGTACTTGCATATGGAGGGCAGCTTCAATGAGTTAATTTTATTTCCGGTGCGGCCACTTGCAGAGAGAGCAATGGGAGTACTATGCAACTGCCTCGTGGGTGCCTTACCATGAACACACTACGTAGTATGATGATTCCCGTTGTGCGGAGTAAAGGCTCTCCACCCCGCACACTTCATCTAAATCGACCGCCAGCTGTGATCGACCGCCAAGAAATAATAATAAAACGGTACCCCGGTAATTAAGCCCCATGTAGTGAGCGGCATGTTTTATAGTGTCGTTACCAACCGACGCAAGGGGGGGAGGGGGGCGTTGGGTATCACGTCCATGTGCAAGCAACATTCTATCCCCCCTACCCGGGCGAGTAGGAATAGGGTCTGCATGGCGTGGTTGGCATGTTTGTGAGTGAATTGCTGCAAGAGCGCGTGTTGACGTGGCGCGGAAACGCGAACACGTGCGGTAATTAATGTTATCCCGCCTACCCGGGCGAATAGGACGAGGGTTTTTACTGTATGGTTGGCATGTTCTTGGGGTGAGTGAATTGCTGGAAGCGCGTGTCTCGCCGTGGCGGATAGATGCGAAAAACGCCGAATAAGTAATCGGTATTTTCTGTTAATAATACTGTACTTGTTGCTGTTGCTTTGTGTTTTCGGTGCGATTTGACGAGTTTCGCAGACTCACGAGAAGGGCGAACTGCGCAGTAATGACACCCCCCCCCCCCCGCCTGCCCCAGTTTCCATCGTGTTGGCCTTGTTGGAAAGAGGGGAGGGTAGGAGAGGGGTTGGAGGAGTGGTATGATAGGAGGCCATGTGAACATCTCCGCAAGCGCTGAAGGCGTGTTTTGTGGGCAGTGCGATGTGTACCGGTACCTGCGGTGCAGAGGGGTGTGTATATATATGTATGTGTTTTTCGCGCTGCCGTCTGCAAGTATATTTATAGTTAGCTACAAACAAAAAGTGCCAGGTGTTACTGTTGCAGTTCGTACATGAGGGACCAGGTTGGTTCACGAACTCTCGTTTGTCGTCCACCCAGAAAGCCTTCCAATTATACTGAAATCCATTATGACAACCCTAACCCTGACCCTTTTTTTTCTGACTTGTGTTTTGTAATTTACCTTTTCATGCCCTTTTCCCGCGTCTGTCCCGATTTTGTACGTGTTAAAATGTACTACGAGTACTGCTGTATATAAGCGTACTGCCTGTGTCGGATAAAAAGAAGAAAAGTTAAATCCGTTTTTTTTCTGACGTGCTTATCTCTTGGTACTTTTTCGTGGCCCCTTTGGAGCTGCACACTGCACCCATGGAGTACATACAAACTAGTTGGCATTGCAGTGGAATTGTAGGTGCAGTGGTCAAAAGGGTCCTAGCTATTGTTAGTAACAACCTTCTGACTTAGAACTAGTGTAAATTATTTTCTCAACTTTTTTCGTGTCTATGTGTGTGTGTGCTTTTTTTTCATCGTCTCGGTAGATGAGAAGGCGGGAGGACGCGAAGGCTGCGGCTGTCGCCGCCGCCGCCGCCGCGGCCAAGGAGGACGCGAAGGCAGCGGAGGCGAGGATGTGGGAGGAGTGCGTAGACGAGGGGGAGGCCTTCGTGACGGCCATGCTGGCCAGCGTAGTCAGGAGCCTGGCGGAGGGGCCGAAGACCGAGCCCGAGCTTGACCAGGTTCGTTGCTGTTGTTGTTGTTGTTGTTGTTGTTGTTGGTAAACGTTGCTTGCTGTGTGTGCAAGAAAGGTTAAGTGTTAACTATGAGTTCCAGTACCCTTTCTCTCTTACTGTGAACTCTTACCGTTTCGCTTGCCGTTGCCGTCACGCTTTTACCGTTGCCCTTGCTGTTAGTCTTACCATTGCCCTTAAGTTACCCGTACCGTTACCCTGACCGTTACCCTTGCCATTACCGTTACCGTTACCCCTACCCTTGCCATTACCCGTACCCTTGCCCCTACCCTTACGGCCACCCTTACCCTTGCCATGACCCTTACCCTTGCCGTTACCCGTACCCTTACTCTTACCCTTGCCCTTGCCCTTATCCTTACCCGTACCCCCATCCTTATCTTGACCTTCACCAATACCCTTACCCCTACGCTTACTCTCATCCGCACCCTTACCCGTACCTTCACTTTTACTTTTACCATTACTCTAATCGTTACTTACCCTTACCTTTACCCTTACCCTTACCCTTACCTTTACCCTCACCCTTGCCCTTACCCGTACCATTACCCTTACCCTTATTCAAAACCCTTACCATTACCCTTACTCAAAACCCTTACCATTGCCCTTACCCTTGCCCTCACCCTTACCCTTACCCTTACCCTTACCCTTACCCTTACCATTACCCGTACCATTCCCCTCACCCTTACCATTACCCGTACCATTCCCCTTACCCTAATTAAAAACCCTTACCATTACCCATACACTAGTTCTTACCTTACAACCCCCCCTCACTTTTACCCCCCCCCCCCCCNTAGCGAAAGGACTTCGCGGAAGGGTCCGTCAACGTGGGAGCGAAAGGGAGTGAAATAGCGCATGAAAACACTGAGTGAATTAGTGAATTATAGATTACTCGCGTGAATGAAGGAACTTGTAAACAGCCGAGGGAACAAGTGGCCGAAAGAGCAAGCAAGTGGATGAGGAAAGCCCGGTTGAAATATCTCACCGCCACCCTCCCCCCTCCCCTCCCCCCCGCTCCGATGCTTTGCGTCCTGCCTGTGCCTTCTTCTGTCTTCTTTTTCTTGTCTGTCTGTCTGTCTGTCTGTGTGTCTGTTTGTGTCTGTTTGTATGTCTGTCTGTCTGTCTGTCTATCTGTCTGTCTGTCTGTCTGTCTGCCTGTCTGCCTGTCTGCCTGCCTGCCTGCCTGCCTGTCTGCATGCATGTCTGTCTGTCTATATACCTCTCCGTCTGTCTGTTTGTATGCCTCTCCGTCGGTCTGCCTGTGTCTCCGTCGGTCTGCCTCTCCCTCGGTTCATCCACCCATCCATCCATCCATCCATCCACTTGCCTGTCCTTGACGAAAAAAACAAAACACAGCGCGCCAGCCCCGTGCTTCTGCTCCTCCGTCATGCGGCGCGCCGTCGCCCGCCACACGAAGATGGTAGCCCCCTCCATGCCCGCCACGTTGCCTACACTCCCCGCCTCCTTCCCCATGGACCCCTTCCAACTCGGCATCCCCTGGAACCCTGGCGCTCCCTCGAACGCTGGCGCCGCTTCGTCGGTACGCCCCCCGGTCGGTAACGCAGCTGTGTACGGTGTCCCTGGCCAAGTCGTGGGTCCGGCGGCTGCGGCGGCGGCGGCGGAGGCGGCAGCCGTGGACGGAACTGTGGGGTCGATGCTGTTTCCGAAGACGGAAATCGAGATCGAGAATGAGGATGGTGGTGGTGGTGGTGGTGGTGGTGGTGGTGGTGGTGGTGGTGGTGGTGGCGATGTGGCCGCAGTAGGAGGGGACGTTTCCGTGGCGTATTCTGCAGCAACAGCAGCGGCGGTGGCCGAGGCAATGGCGATGGAAGCAGCGCGCGAGGCTGCTGCTGTACAGGCGCGTGCTCAGCCCGTGGAAGCGGTGGGGGCGGCGGCGGCGGCAGAGAGTAGCCGCCCCACCCAGCAGCAGCAGCAGCAGCAGCAACAGCAGCAGCAGCAGCAGCAGCAGCAGCAGCAGCAGCAGCAGCAGCAGCAGCTTCAGCTTCAGCAGCTTCGGCACCATCAATACCTGCAGCAGCAGGCGCAGCAGCATCAGCAGCGGCACATATACCAGCAGCAGCAGAACCAGCAGCAGCAGCAGCACCCCTCTACTCCCCTTGAATCTGGGGGTCTTATTCCTCCCGCGGCGGACGCGCCGGGCCTCGCCCCCGCTCACTCGGATCCTGTCACAACTGGCGCGCCTCCGGTTTCCGCTGCTGCAGTGGCGGCGGCCGCGGGTTCGCGTCTGTTTTTGCCACCTTCGTCGGTGGTGGTGCCCGGGTCTAGTGGTACAGCCGCCGCGGCCGCTGCGGTAGCAACAGCGGCAGCGGCGGCAGCGGCGGCAGCAGCGGCGGTTGTGAGCCAAGTCGACCGGTTGGGGGGCGTTGCGGCCACATCTTCTGTCTTGTCCTCGGCGGAACAGCGACAGCAGGAGGGGCGCAAGCAGCAGCAGCAGCAGCAGGAGCAGCAGCAACTCCAGCTTCAGCTTCAGCTCCGGCAGCGGCTCCAGCAACTCCAGCAGGAACATCAACAGCTCCAGCAGGATCAGCAGCAGCGGCAGCAGCAGCAGCAGCAGCAGCAGCAACAGCAGCAGCAGCATCAGCATCACGCGCACCAGCAGCAGCAGCAGCAGCAAGACCCACCACCACCACAGCAGCAGCAGCAGCAGCAGCAGCAGCAGCAGCAGCAGCAGCAGCAGCAGCAGCAGCAGCAGCAGCAGCAGCAGCAGATTTTGCCGCGGCTGTCAATGCTAGAGCCGGGGAAGGGCGGCTACTTAGACCCAGCGGCGTGGGGAGCTATGGCGCAGTGGACTGGGGGGAATGTGGGTGGCGGGGCCATGGGCGGGGGGGGTGGAACTGGCGTAGATTTGCGCACGGCAGCGTCGGCGGTGAGCGTGCGCGCCTATTCATATTATATGCCAACCCGGAAGTATTTGAGAAGCAAGTGAAAAGCGACCCGGTTTTTGTTTTGTAATTAAGTGCACCATATACAAACGGTAGGGCTGTGAGTTGGCGTGACTTCAAGGCTATCACGGGGGGGGGGTGGGAGGTAGTAATAGTATTATGTAGTCATAATCCACGACGGAGCCTATAAATCACGTACTGACTACTGTATCACCGTACGTATGCTTATTGACTTTACTACTATTTTCCCGTGTAGTTATTTGTTGATTGGCGGAGTCAGCCAACTATTCGAGCGAAGCGAGCCCCCCCCCCCCCCCCCCCCCCGCGGAGGGGCCACCGGGAGACTTGTCCGGAGGATCTCGCTGGAGGCGCCGGCGGAGTCTGATTTACGCTATTTGGCTTATCTTTACCCCCAAAATGTGATTGAAGATGAAACCAAGCTACTACTGTATATATTGATATTAATCATACCCTTCATACAAAACAGTGAAGAGCCCAAGAGTCGGATAGTCGACACAGCTGCAGCTATATACTGTATTTCCTATCCAACTCGTGACTCGTCGGTGGCTTATACTCAGCAGCCGGCGGCTTACAGGCAGCCAGCTCTCAGCCCGAATGAACTAGTTAACACCCTGATTAATCCAGTTCATAACCTTGTCACTCGTACAAAAATGATCCTGGAACTGATAATTCCACATACTGTACGAGGTTTGTCTTGCACCCCCCCAAAAAAACGTGGGGCGTTCTCAAAAACGTGGATGCAATTTGTAACGGGGGTTACGTTGGAAGGTTCCTGGAAACTTCTGGTGGGCCAGGAAAAGTCAGTCAGGCGAGGAGGAGCCACTACTACATACGAATAGATTCCACGTAAATACGAATAGATTCCACGTCCTCACTATTAACTTGTTGTCACTACGTACAGCTCATTATTATATGTATTCATTCGCTGTTTGTCATATTTTTGGGCATGAGGGTGGAGTTGTGTGTTATGTGGGGTGGGGGTGGGGGGTGAGGTTAGCCGGCGGGGGGGAGGATGAGATGGGGACTATGTGTGGGTCGGGTGGAAGTGGGATTGGGTGGGATGAGACGTGCGGGGTGGTTTGTCGTTGTTGTTGTTGTTGTTGTTGTTGTTGTTGTTGTTGTTGTTGTTGTTGTTGTTGTTGTTGTGTTGTCGTTGTGGTCGTGACTGTTGTCGGTGTCGTTGTAGATTTTACGGTGGACGTTGAGGTTGTAGATTTGGTTGTTGTCGTCGCTCACGTTTTTTTTCCTCTTGTTCTTATTTTTCTCCCTTTCTTCGTCGCCTCCTTTTCGCGTGCGGTGCTCGTGGTGGTGCTTGCTCTCCCCCCCCCTCCCGCCCCTCTCCCTGGCTGCAAACATCATTACAGCTCGACCAAATAATGGCGGTGGCCAGCGGCGCCCTCAGAAGAGACGGAGAAAACGCGGCTGGACTACAGCGCGACAGCGGCGGCGGTGGCGAAGGCGCCTGCAACGTGGAGTGGCAGAAAAACCTACCCCTCCCCGCCTCCTCCTCCTCGCCCCCTCCCCCCTCCTCCTCCTCCTCCTCCCCCGTCCCTCCCTCTTCCTCCACCTTCTCCACGCCTGCCGTACCGGGCCTCGCTTCTGCGCCCCCTCTTGTCGTGGTATCGACGCCTCCCAGACAGGTCAATAGGGCGGCGTTTTCGGCAGGGGGGGGCGGGGCGGGAGTCGGGACGGAGGCGGTAGTGGGGGGGGCGGGGTGGGGGGTGGGTTCGGCGGACGGGTTACCGGAGGCGTTTCCTCTGACGGGGTTGACCTTCGAGGGGGTGTTCTCTCCGTCCCAGGTGGGTTGGTTGGTTTTCGGTTCTGTTTGGTTCTATTTTGTTCTAGTTGGTTTGGTTTAGTTTGGTTTCTTTGCGTTTCTTTTGGTTTCGTATTTTTTTTGCTTCTTTTCGTTTCGTTTCGTTTCGTTTGATTTGGTTTGGTTTGGTTGGTTGGTTGATAGATTGGCTCTGGCTCTGTCCAGGTGCCCTACTCGTCCCAGTCTTGGACTCGTTCAGTCCGTATGTTGTCGCCCGAACATCCTCGTCCGAAAACAACTTCCACGAGAGCCGGGGCTTGCCATTTTTGTTGATTCGACGCCCCATGAAGAGTACGTAGGCATGTCGGCGCCGCCCCGCGTACGCTGCTTTTGCCTTCCCTCAGTGTCGAGCAGTCGGCCCTCCGATTTGAAAACCGGTCTCCTCATGATGCGTGTTTTTAACGCCTTCGTGATTTTCGAGGGGGAAAATTGTGTGAAAACCAGATTATCATGATTTTTACCGGTATATTCCCGAAGCAGTCTGCAGTGCCGGGGTGGCCTTCCCTCAGTGTCGAGCAGTCGGCCCTCCGCATTGAAAACCGGTCTTCTCATGATACGTGTCTTTAGGAATCCCCGTGACAACGACTTAGGATAGGTCTTCCAGGGGTCGGGATGATTATTACGATTCTGGCGCTGGGAATCGAGGCACGGGCGTAGACCCAACCCAACCTAAGCCTAACCCTAACCCTGACACCGACCCGGGCCCAAAACGGGCCAGAAACGGGTGGAAAACGCGGCTGCGCCGCTTTTGCATCTAGCGAGAAAATTGCGAGAACATTCTGGACTGCGGACCACGAAATCCCTCCTGATACTATCAGTGAGTCGAAATTTCCCGGAAAACCGCTGGAAGATCTATCCTAAGTCGTCGTCAGGATTACTGGTTTTTGACGCCTTCGTGATTTTCGAGGGAAAACATGTGTGGAAACCAGATTCTCATGATTTTTTACCAGTATTAACCGAAGCAGTCTGCAGTGCCGGGGTGGCCTTCCCTCAGTGTCGAGCAGTCGGCCCTCCGCATTGAAAACCGGTCTTCTCATGATGCGTGTTTTTAAGACTCCCCGTGATTTTCGAGGGGAAAAATGTGTGGGAACCAGATTCTGATGATTTTTTACCAGTATTTACCGAAGCGGTCTGCAGTGCCGGGGTGGGATGCCGTTTCCGAAGTGTGACGCAGGGAGATGTATGCAACTCACGGTCGTCATGACATGGTGATAGTTCCACATGTGGGGGAGCAGATGGTCGATTACCGATTACCACTTCGTGATGTCGTTTTTTTTTTCAGGGTGGATAGGTTCCTGATCTCTTAAGACCTACAACAGTAGCTCATTGTTGCAGGATGGGAGCCGTATGGTCCGCCTGATCTTTTACTAGGGTCTTCGTATGTGTAGATGATATATCTATAGATAGATCGGTCCGACGTGTATGGATACTCGTCGGTGGTACTGCTGGACGGGCGCTCCTCCTATAGGCTGTTGATAAGACCGCTCTTGTAGTTTTTTTTTCTGGTCTGGCTGCTCTTGTAGTTTCTGGGGTCGACATCCCTGGCTCCCAAAGGCGGTAATCAAGCATACGATCTCAAGAGCCCCCCCCCCCCCCCCCCTCACCCTCCATGCGACTCGCCCAATACCTCACGGCGCTTCGCGCTTGGTGCAAGCAATGTCTGCCTGGTTGGTGAAAACCCAACGTGCTCCGTCCCGGCATTGTAGGGATGCGAGGGTCTATGGTCATAGACTACGGCCGTGCACGACATGAGTACACCCCCCCCCCTCCCCCCTCCGTCTCGAAAGGGATGCGTGGTCAATGGTCAAATGTCTAAGGCAAGCAACACATGAGTACGCCCCCCCCCCCCCCCTCCCCCTTCCCTCTTCCCCCTCCTCCTCGTCCTCCTCCTCCTCCTCCTCCTCCTCGTCGTCGTCCACCTCGACCTTTGCCACGAAACCTGATCCAATGTGACCCTCACGGGAAACCCGACGGATTATCAGGAGCGTCACAGGCTAGCCCCGCTGTACCACAACAGCAGCAACAGCAGCAACAGCGCCGCCATCGCCGCCGCCGCCACCACCGCCTCCATCACCACCACCACCACCACCGCCACCGACTGCGCCGGTGGCGGCGGCGGTACCGGTGGTGGAAATAGCAACAGCTCGTACGGGGCCACCCTCGCTCTTGTCGGCAGAAACGGTGGCGGATTGCCTTTGCCTGCCACCGCGGCCGCGATTAAAGCCGCGGCCATGGAGCTAGACGTGCTTGATACCCCCACCCCCACCCCTCCGCTTGTGTCGCCGGCAGCGGGAGCGGGGGCGGGGGCGGGGGCAGGGGCGGGGTCGGGCGTTGTGGCGGGGGCTTTGGCAACGGTGGCGGCGGCGGCGCCTGGCTTCCTTGTGGGCGAGCCGGGTCTTGCCGCTGTTGGTGGTGGTGGTGGTGGTGGTGGTGGTGCTGGAGCTGCCGTTGGTTCTGGTGCTGCTGGGGGGCTTGGGGATAGCAGGTAGGCCCTTAGTCGGGCGCTCTGAGCATGGTGTGGTGTGGTGTGGTGTGGCGTGGCGTGGTGTTGTATGGTATGGTATGGTGTGGTGTGGTGTGGTGTGGTGTGGTGTGGTGTGGTATGGTATGGTATGGTATGGTATGGTGTGGTATGGTGTGAGTAGGGTATGGTGCAGTAGGGTATTGTTCTTCCGGTTTGAACTGTTTTCTCTGGTGCGCGCGTTTGCGCGGCTGTCTATCTGGCCGACGATACGTTGGTGTGCTCGTTTTTTTTTGCTTCTCACGGACTCGTGGACCTTGCTTTCATTCGTGTATCCTCTCGCCGTAGACGAGGAGGGCAAGGAGGGGGGGGGAGAGGGGTTGCAACAAATGGCGTAGGCAATGCCTTCTCGTAATGCTGTAACTTTCCTCTCTTGTTGTCGGGGAGATAAGTTTACTGTTCGGCCGCAAAAACACTCACGCCCGGGAGCTCCGTATGACAACATTCACGGCTCCCCCCTCCCGCCCCCCCCCTCTAACACTCCCGGCTTCCTCCCTCGTGTTTTCCCACGCTGCTATCGCTGCTGCGGTACCGCCGCCGCCACCATCGCCGCCACCGCCACCACCACCACCACCACGGTTCCCCCAATATTTTTGCCACCATCATCACCAGTGCGATGACCACCAGCATTACCAGCACCGCTAACACGACCAGCACCGCTATGACCACCGCTGTTCTCTCAATAACATTGCCACAATCGCCACCACCAAATATGCCAATAGACAACACTTTCACCCCTCGACAAAACATCGAATTAGCCTTGATTTGCCTCGACTTTACACCAAACTTCTGGCAGGTTTTCGTGTTGGAAAATCGGCCGTGCATCCTTAAGACAAGCGCACCTTCCCCCTTTGCTTGCCATGCCACCTGAATCGTTGACCACCCCCACTACCACCACGACCGCCACCACCACCACCACCACCACCACCCCCAATACCTTGCTAACACCGCCACCACCTTCATTTCCGCGACGACGACGAGCAGGGACACCAAAGCCGCCGTCTACGCGCGATTCCTGCGAGACCCTACGGGGATGGTGCCCCCCCCCTCAGACGAAACCGTCTCCCCGCGCTTCGCCGGGGAGGCACAAGCGGCGCAACCGGTCCAAGCGGCGCAACCGGCCCAACCGGCCCAACCGGCGCAACCGGCTCAACCGGAACAACCGTTGCAGTCGGTCCAAGCAGGCGGTAGCGGAAGCGGGGGCGGGGGTGGGGGCGGTGATGGTGGTGGTGGTGGTGGCGGCGGTGGGGGGGTGAATGCGGTGGCGGCAGCAGCAGCGGCGAGCGCCGCAATGCTGGTGGCAGCGAAAGGGACAGAAGCCGCCCATGGCAGTGGTGGAGGGTCTGTCGGCGATGCTCTGGATGTGGTCGCCATGGGGGAGGACTTGTCCGATGAGGTGTGTGGGGTGGGAGGGTAGAGAGGGGGATGTAGGGAGGCAGGGAGGAGGGGGGAGGGGGAAGGGAGGGAGAGCGGGAGAAGGGGGGGTAGGGAGGTGGGAGAGAGGGAAAGGGGAGGGGGGATTGAGAGGAGAGTCTGAGGAGTGGACCCAATACCAAGAACAACTGATGGTAGAAATGGAGGGGGGGAGGGGGGGAGGGAAAACACATCTGGGATGAGCTTCTCGAGAGCTGCTATTGTACCACTCTGTTCGGAAATGTAAGGACCTTGCATATACAGACAGAGTGGTACTATTCATAAGTACGAGTAGGAAGACAGGGAAGGAGGGGACAGAGTCCGCCAGGAGGCGATCTTGCAGCGATACCCCCCCCCCCCCCCCCCCTACTCCCCCACCCCCGCCTCCGCCTCCGCCCCCACCTCGGCTTCCGTCCCCGCCCTCGCCGTGGAACGTTTTTTTTAAAAATCTTTGTGGGGTTCCCCAGGCGAAGGCGTTGGCGGAAGAGGGGCTGCTTGACCTCGTGCGGGACGCTTGGGGGGAGGAGACGACGGACCGAGCGCACGCCTACCTGGAGCAAGACGCGCTTCCCTACCTCCCCATAGACGGCCGAGCCTTCGCGCTGGCCGTGGAGGGGAGGTTGGAACCGGGGGGAGAGCTCGAGACTAACTACGGGAAGGCCGCTGTTGAGGTGTGTGTGGGCGAGAGGGAGGGACGGACGAAGGGCAGAAGGTGGTATTGTACCGCAAAACACACGCAAGGTGGCAAAAGGGCACCCAGTAGTGTTGTGAATCGAAAACGGAAATGGCCTCGGTCGGTTTTCGTTTTTTTTGTTCGAAAAAGTCGGTCGGTTTCGGTTTTGGAAAACAAAAAAAAAACCCAAAGCCGAAGCCGGACGGGTTTTCGGTGAACAACCCGAAAAGGTCGGTCGGTCGGTCGGTTCCTATTTTGTTTTTTCAAATAAACTGAGAATATGTAAAAAGTCGGTTTTTGGTCTTGAAAAACCGAAAAAAAAACCCGACCAAAAACCGACCAAAAATATTGACTTTCGGTTCTCTCGGTTCACAACACTGAAGGACGCCCCCTCTCCCCAGTCAGATTTTGTTTGCGACAACGCCGGAGGGTGCAAACGCCGACCGAAACTTACGCCTGTCGAAAAATCTCGACGAGATGTTTCTTACAAAGCCAGCAGTTTTTTGGCTGTCTTCAGTAGGGTACATACTCTAAGGGTGTCCGGGTACATACCCGAGTATGTGCAAACAAACTCTGAGGGTACCCCCAAGTACATACCCCAAATACGATAAAAAAAAATCTGACGGTACCCATACCCGAGTGTCATCGAAACAACTCTGAGGGTACCCGGGTACATATATTAATAGATCACAGAACATGAAAACTGTGGAGATACCTGGGGGCATACCCGAGTATGACCCGAACAACTCTGAGGGTACCCGGGTACGTCCCCGAGTATGTCGAAGTCGGTGTTTAGGGTTGGTGGTTGGCGGCAGGGGGGTATGAGGGCGAGGGTTGCGCGGTAGAAGCATGTCTCGGTAGAGTGGGTACCGGTCTTCCTGCTGGACCTCGAGGCATCTTTTTGCTGGCCGTATTACGCTTGTGGTTATCCTGGGGAGCGCTTGCTTTTGCGTCCAATAGCCTGCCTTCTATGAAACGCTGGAACTAAACGCTGAGCCCAACCCCCTTCCCTCCCTCCGTCCCTCCCTCCCTCCCTTCCTCCGACACCGCCTTTCCTACTCTCTGGAAACGTGCGTGTTGATTCGACCGCACGGAACGACGGCGTGTTGTTTTGTTTTTGGCCCGGTTTTCGCCCTGGAGCAGATGTTGCACCTGTGGCTGCACCTAAAGAGCGACAATTGGGCGAAATGGCGAGAGGTTCAAGACCGGGGGGGAAAGGATGAAGTGTCCCCCCCTCCTGGTACCGCCAACAATGTCACTAGCAATATCAGTAGCAATGCCACTGGCAGCAACACCGCCAGCAGCGGTGTTGGTGTTGGTGCTGGTGGTGTTGGTGGCGGTGGTGTTACCGCGGGTGTTGGTGGTGGTGTTGGCGGTGGTGGTGGTGTGGGTGGTGTCGGTGGTGGTGGTGGTGGTGGTGGTGAAAATAATGAAAAACTTGACTTATTGTTTTCTGGGATTACAACGGTCCAGTTTCTTCCCTCCAATATAGGGTGTGTGTGGTGTCGATAACTTTTTTTTTTGTGCGCCCTTGAAGTATGTGTTGTTCGCTGTATATATGCGTACCGTCGGTACCGTCTTTTTATGTCGTGTGTTTTTTTGTGGGTGCTGCCGAGGAAAGCAAGCCTGGGGCGAAGGAAAGGCCTACGATATAATAGACGCGCCATATACGTACGTGTACGTTTGTTTTGTGTATGTTTTGCGTTTGTTTCGCGTTTGTTTCGGGGGTAGCCTGACACGTTTTCGATCATATGGTTGACACACCCCATATACGAGACTATCGGAACTAACCCTTTGGCTTTCCGTAAGCCTCACTCTTACGAAGTCAATCGACCATTGGATGGCGTTTGTAGTGGTCCCCTTGTGTCGTACACAGCACATAGTGTTCGTCAACCCCTTCCCTCAAGTATGTCTCGGGTTTGTTTTGGGTGTACTTTGCGTTTGTGTTGTGCATATGTGTGTGTGCGCTCTTGGTATTTTTGCCTGGTTGGTGAAAACCCAACGTGCCCCATCCCGGCATTGTAGGGATGCGAGGCTCTATTGTCATACGACTACGGCCATGCATGAATACGAGAATCCCCCCTCCCCCGCTCCGGTCAATGGTCAAATGACTAAGGCAAGCAACAAATGAGTACGCCCCCCCCCCACTCCGTCTCGAAAGCGGTGCGGGGTCAATGGTCAAATGATTTGGGCAATCAACAAATAAGTACGCCCCCTCTCCCCCTTCCGCCTCTTCTCCCCTTCTTTCTCTTGTTTGTTTGTTTGTTGTATGTGTTTGTTGTATGTTTGTTTGCTGCTTCGTTGCTTCGTCCTGTTTGGCTTACTCACTTGTTTGTGGTGTTTTGTTTTTATGTGTTTTTGTGTTGTTTTGTTCTGTTGTGTTCCACTCCTTTGTTTATTTGCTCACGAAGCAATGTCTACGCCCCAGCAGCCTACAACCCCACGAAGCTCATACCTATATCCGTGTTCTTCGTTATTCCTCAACATGTTGTGATCCATCTCTCCCCACAGGATGTCCAAACCCCAGCTTAAGCCCACCAAGCTCATACCCGCGCTGGTTCGCTACAGCCAGCGCCGCAGGGCGGCCATGCTCCGCTCCTCTCTCTCCAACAAGAAAGACAAGACACACCACCACAGCAGCGGCAGCGACAGCAGCAGAACCCAACGAGAGGACATTTCCCCCGCTGCAATCTCGTCTTCTTTCCCTTTTTCGGCTTCTTCTTCTTCTGCTTCTGCGACGGGGATCGAGGCGGGAGTGGTGCGGGGTTCGGGGGGGGGTGCGGCTAGCGCCGCGAGGGCAGAAGCTGGGGAGGAGGACCTGG
>MEHQ01003757.1:0-76891 GCA_008828725.1 Saccharina japonica | reverse complement strand
CTTCCTTGGGGTGACTAGGCACTGAGTGTAAGCTCTTATAACTCGAACGGGTTTTCCTGCGTTTGGTTTTCTTCACCAGTGTCTGATATAATTAATATATAATAAAACCTTCAGCCCAGGCATCACCAGGTTTCGGTTGGCTGCTGTTTCGTTTTTTGTTTTTTTTTCACAAGAGATTAATCGACTATTGTGTAACGGGCCCTTGGCATCGAAACCTGCCGTTTGCAGTTAATATTGCAGTTCATACATGCGGGTCTTAACTTCGTCGGCGGCCCTCACTAGGCCGCCGGCGGAGCCCCTTGTATAATATATTATATACCCCACACACCAGTAGAGCTGCTCTATATACAGACTGAAGAAGCGGTCGCGTACAAGCTCACACTCCCCGGCCCTCAAGTCAGGAACTCTCACTACGGCATCAGGGAGGGACGATGACGTGGATGTGAGCCATCGATCGTCTTGAGGAGCTGTCTACGAGCGAGCTCTCGCTGGGCAGCTAGTTAGTATCCTACCACTGCTGCAGCATCTTGCTGTGAGCGTGTTGTGTTTTGTCCCTATACATGTGGCCGACACGGTACTCTCGACTCGCCTAGCACGCTCGGCATCTGGGTGCCATCATCGCTCTCTTGGGGTCGAAAGAGCTGCGCGCGCAGAGGCGGCACGTGCTGGGCGATGTTGGGGTGGCTCGATGCTAACTTTTTCTTTGAACGAGTACGATTTGGGTGGTGCCTGCTTTGTACGGATGCAGCACTGCTGCTGTATACGTACTCACATATGGTACCTGGTACCCGGTATCTACCGGTACCGGAGTACTTGGCAGTGCAGTACTTGGTTTATGTGTGGTCTCTCGTCTTTCGTGGTCTCCTCCTCATCTATAAGACAAAACATGAAACGCGTTTTTTGGTCATACGCTTCCATAAGAAACTACACTTGGTTACAAGACTTCAAAAATGAAGTCACAAACAGACGAGTCAAAAGCGGTCCATTTATGAACCTCTAAAAAAATCCTATAAGAAACGGCCTTATTATGCCTCTTTTTTATTTATTTTTCCTTCTCGCTTTTTCTCTTTTTTCTTTTTTTCTCTTTCATGCACCTGGATTGCTAGCAGGGTAGGTCTTGCCTGTCGTATATGGCATTGCATTGCCTGCTCTGCTTACTGCACTGAGCGTAGTATATCTGTGTCGTAGTTTTGTGACAACAGAACTGATGCATTTTTAGGATGAAGAATCGGCACGGACACTGGGTATGTATGCTGGATGACGGGTAGAAAGGAAGGTTTAATGTGAAGAACACACACACCAGGTACGAAATACCAGGTATGAATCGAAGATACAACGTACATAACCACGTGCGCATCTCTCTCTAGGCCGTCTCTTATGTTTGTTTTTTTTTGTTCATAAATGGACCCGTTTTGACCAAGGGCAAAAAAACAGCATCTTATGGAACTCAAAACGACAACGTTTGATCACAAAAAAATATGAACATCAGTTTGACCAGGCCACCTCGTTCATTCTGCGCCCCAGAATGAACAGGGTCAGGCAGGGTCAGAGGTTAACAAAATGGAGTTCTTTTTGTACCCTTTGTATAGGTTTTTATATGCATGCTATATGTTTAGTATAACAGCAGTTTGTACTATTATAATATATACATCTACCCGGCACACCAGTAGAGCTGCTGTATATACAGACTGAATAAGCAGTCGCGTACAAGCCCACGCTCGCCTGGCCCTCAGTCAGGAACTCTCACTACGGCATCGGGGAGGGACGATGAGGTGGGTGTGTGAGCCATCGATCGTCTTGGGGAGCTGTCGACGAACGAGCTCTCGCTGGGCAGCTCGCATCCTACCACCACTGCTGCAGCACCTTGCTGTGAGCGTGGTGTGTTTTGAGCCGACACGATGCTCTCGACTCGCCGAGCACGCTCGGCATCTGGGTGCCGTCATCGCTCTCTTCGGGTCGAAAGAGGTGCGCGCGCAGAGGCGGCACGTGCTGGGCGATGTTGGGGTGGCTCGATGCTAACTTTTTATTTGAACGAGTACGATCTGGATGGTACCTGCTTTGTACGGTGTGAGCACTGCTGCTGTATACATGCCTGGTATCATATACCATGTTGTACCTGGTAACATACCGGTACAGGAGTTGGAAGCACTTGGTTTATGTGTGGACTCTCGTCTTTCGTGGTCTCCGCCTCATACGAAAAAAATGAAACGCATTTTTTTGTCATACGCTTCCATAAGAAACTACACTTGACGAGTGGACTTCAAAAATGAAGTCACAAACAGACGAGTCAAAAGGGGTCCATTTATGAACCTCTAAAAAAATCCCGTAAGAAACGGCCTAATACTATTGTAGGACGAAGGATCAGCACGGGCAATGTGGGTGTGCTGGATATCGACGGGTAGAGTTTAAAGCTTGATTAAGGGTCGTTCTTATCGAGCAGCTTTTTCCCATAATATCCAATATTTTTTTCAAAAAAAACAAAAACTTGGAAATATTGGAAATAGTGGAAATATTGGAAATTCTTCAGAGGGCAAAATGTTTGGAAGTCTTCACGTTCCAATACATGGAAAAAAAACGGAAAAAATGGAAATCTAGAAAATTGCGCGAAACAAAATGTTGGAAATTTCGGAAATTTTGGAAATATATGGCTCCGATAAGAATGTCCCTAAGGCTCTCCTTCGGCCGAAACATTTAATAGCAAATAAAAAGCAAATCCTTTTTTTGTTTTCAGTTGCAGTGCTATTTCTGGTGAAATTTCTACCTGTTCATGACTCCCCACGGAAAACTATGTTTCTCCCGATGGATAGTTTTTCGTAGAGAGCGTAAGTCATGGTCGACATGTATTTGTGTCTGAGGAGCCGTATCGATCAGACGCCTTTTTTATCAAGAAAAGTGCCTCTCACTCAAAAACGACTCGCCATACCCCTCCTGGTACCCAAAAGACGAATTTGAAAAATGGCAATTTCTCCGGCTGTCGATACTATTTTGACTCAGATTTTAGACGAGGACGTCGACGACTTGTAGGTGAACCTACCGGGGCCTCTCGTTCGACCGTCCGTAGCTTCTAACGTGGACAGGTTAGAGTGTAAATACCAAACAACCAAACAAGAGCTCCGAAACGATACAAAACCTTGCTGCGGAGAACTCTCGTTTCGTTATGCAAACACAGCAATGCCTACCTTGCAGATCCTAGAGCCCCAGTACCTCCTGGAGACTATGACGAACAAGCTACACGTGAGTCGGGAGCAGGTCTAAACATTATCACTGGAGCTATGCCGTGTTCCGTAAGGACTAGTAATATGGTTTATCGTACCAAAATAGTATCGCTGCTGTAAAAAAGACGAAAATATGTATTTACTCAACAACTACTTTTTTTTCATGGCCGAACGGGCCCTTGACAAAACAACTATATATATATACGTGTTGGTGGTCCCTTATAAGGGACCTACCTCACTTTAAGGCATTGCAGTATCTGTATGTAGTAGAAAATACCTCGCAAAACCCGGTGAATAAATTATAGACTCCTCGCCTTTCGTGCTCAGTCGTCCTCTGTTTACGTTGCTTTGTTTATATTTTCGGTCCTTTATATATTGCCTGTCATATCTCCTCCGCAGCTCCGGGGTAAGGGGTCAACTCGTGCACCGGGTGTGCTGGGTGTTGAGAGGGTGGGGCTTGCCATGAGGCAAGGGAGAAGAAGGAGAAACCAGGTATCAATTATATTATGAGAAAGAGGGCCACTTATCCTCTTCCTCCCCGGGACCCCAAAAAGGAATCCAAATATATTTTTGTGCACCCGCTCGGGGAAACACAAATCCCGCCGCAATCTACGTACTGTAGATATAATACCGTTACAAGAATCACACAATTCCGTACAATATCAGATTTTACGCACGAGCAAATCCCACGCACCCCCTGCTCGTGTCACAGTCCTGATAACCTCCGTCCAGTCAAAATACCAAAGATAAACCCTATGCATGAAAAAATGCCTTTTATGATAACACCTTGAAATCTCAAAACAAAACAGTCCGAAGGAAGGTCACTAAAACATAGACCATGGCTAACGATCATCGACACCCGGGAAAAAAAATCAACTCTCAGAAAACTCTAAAAAAAAATCAACTCTCAAAAACACCGATAAAAAACAACAATCAACCTCGAAAAATCAATAATTCAATATTGAAAAACAAATATAAAATCGAGAATCAATCCCTCAGAATCAAAAGGTCAAGAAAAACAAGTCCCGTAGATCACAAAATCATCACAAAATCAGTCACCATAGTTTCTATCATACCTCCTCAACAATAAGGTCACCACAAATTCATCGCAAGGCTACGGTGGAACTCGAAGGATTCCCGCGATATGGCCTTGGTCAGATAATCCGCATGCTTATAAGGGGACGGTACGTGGATGATCGATATCTCTTTCCTCCCAACCAGTTCCCTGAGAAAGCGGTGTCGCACGTCGATGTGCTTGGAGTTTGAGTTGGTAATAAGGTTCTGCGCAAGTTGCACCGCACCCTGATTATCCTCAAACACCGGTATGTACGGCATGCCTACATCAGGCAACATGAAGCGCCACACCTGCCTCAAGAACAACACTTCCTTAATGATGTCTGCAAGTGCCACGTACTCTGCCTCCGTCGTGGAAAGTGTGACGCATTTCTGAGTCCTGGAAAACCAAGACACGCAAGCACCCCCACACATTACCAATCCCCCTGAAACTGACCTTCTGTCAGCCGCCTTGCTTGCGTAGTCAGCGTCCGCAAACACCTGCAAACTCAGCCCCCCTTCCGTATCTCTCTGGAAAGTAATCCCGAAAGAACTAGTCCTTCTCACATACCCTAAAATACCAAGTGCTGCCCTCCAGTGCACTTGCTTGGGAGCAGCGCAGTACCTAGCCACTGCTCGTACTGCGTTGGAGATGTCTGGCCGAGTCTGAGTTGAAAGCCACATCAGTGAGCCAACCAACTCGCGAAACGGCCAACTCCCTGGCGCTTCATCCTGGTCAAATTCCGCAAGTTTTGTGCCAACAGGGAGCGGAACACTCTTACCAAACTCTATCCCGTATTCATCCGCCAATCGTTCAGCGAATGTCTGCTGGGAAATCTTCAGCACCCTCTTTTCCCAATCCCTCTCGTAGAAACACCCCGAATACCAACGCAACTCTCCCAGGTTCTTGACTGGAACCATCTGATCCAAGCCCCTGCCAAACTGGTCACACCTTGCCTTCTCCCCTACCGCAAAAATATCATCCACATGCACCACTATCGTCATCACTACTCTCCCTTCATCCATCAAACGAAACACGCATGCATCAACCAGACACTGCTCAAACCCCAAAGTCGATAAGCAGCTAGTAAGGGGAGCATGCCACTGCCTCGATGCCTGCTTCAAACCGTACAGGCTCTTGTTCAGTCTTACTATATTCGCCGAGAGTCTACCGCATCCCTGAGGCAAACGCATGAATACATTTTCCTCAAGATCAGACTGCACGAACGCCTGCTCAATATCAAAATGGCACAAGTCAAAATCCAGCTCGCACGCCATCGCTGTCAATAATCGTACACTCGAAACAGCAACAGTGGGCGCAAACAATTCTCCAAAATCGATGTCAACTCTCTGCTCATCCCCTCGTACTGCAAGTCTCGCCTTAGTTTTCGTGGGCCAACCGTACTCATCAGCCTTCCAATTTAAACCCCACATTGTGTTGGTGTAATTGTCCGTTGATTGCTACAACGGTTCAAGCGTCCCCGCACCCAGCAACCCATAGAACCCCCGCGCCGTCGAATCCTCCCAAAGATGAGTGTGCTCCGACCGCATGGCCTCCTTGTGGCTCCGTGGGACTTTGAGGTCTGAGGCGTAACAGTGCGGCAAATCCGGAGGCTTGTAGGGCGGCCGCTGGTCACCCAGCGTGGAGTCGATCTCCTCCCGACTGGCAAGCACCGCCATCAACGTACGTGCTATCCCCCCGCGCCCCCCCTCCTGTGGTGTCTCCTCGCTCCCCCCCTCCGGTGGTATCCCCTCGCGGCCCCAAGAGAAAATTGACGGCCGCGCGCAGCCCCCAACACCCCTCGGCTCCTTGCGGCGACCTCCATCGATGTCCTTACGCGTAGAGATGATCGGTATCAGCGCCGTTTTGTCCATCATCCTGAGCAGACCGGCGTTATGGAGAAAACCTTGATCGCTGTTCACTGGAAAAGGGGGAGGCGCCGTGGTGGCTGAGGGGTGGACATCCGGCGTGTCGGAGAACTGAACTGTCGTCGAACGCGTGCGGGCGGAGTTGCGCTGCGGCTCCGGTAGAGCAGCGGTGACAGGCTGGAGCGACCGCGACGGCGGCAGCGGTGGCGGCTGGAACGGCGGTGCCGCCCGCGGCGGTGACTGGAACCGCGATGCCGGCGGTGGCGGCGGTGGCGGTACGTAGCTGATGTTGAACACCGGCATTTCCGGCGCGCCGTCGTACACTGATCCCCCCGCGATCGCCGGCGCCGGCAATGGCACCACGGGCCCACGGGATACAGTCCACACCGCGTCGCTGGTGTAGCAGACGCCGCCCGTTAAAGCCTTGATCACCTTAACAGCGGACGCGGGATGGTTGTAACCGTTGTTTAAAACAAAACACGGCATCGATTGGACGTCGGATTCAGTGCTGCGGTCCACCCGCATCAAGCCTTCCTGGAAGAACGGCACCACCTGCAGATCCAGCAACCGCGAGAAGAACAACTCGTGCGGCGACCGCCATCCGGTGTTGGCCTTGGTTGCGGAGCGGTTGAAACAGTCGGCAGCCCAAAGGACATCCTCCAACCACAGGCGGTTGCCGTTGACGCCGATGTTGGGGATCCGGGCGAGGTCGACGCCGGGGAACAGCCGCGAAACCTCGCGACGAGCCGCATGGCCACCCTTCATCGCTCGCCAGATTGCGCTCTCGACAACCGCGTTCTGTTGCGGCTTACCCGGGGCCGTACACTCACGGCGGATCCCAGCAGAATCGCAGAGTTCAACGAAGCTGCGACCAGTAAACTCCCCACCGTTGTCCGTTCGGAAGCATCGCGGTTGCCCCATGGCGTTCATGTCTGCCATGAACTTCTTCACGTACGCCGTGGTCTCCGACTTCCTTCTCATGGCGTACGGCCGCATCCACCTCGAGGCGCTGTCGACGAACATGATCAGATAAATCAACCCGCCCATAGCAGCCCCCGTGCTTGACACTCCCCTCGGAAGTATACAAGAAGACACCAATCCGCATCTGAATCCAAAAGTACTATAGGTATCAGTAATTGGTCCCCCTGTACGTTGTGCGCAATTCACCAATAGCCAAAGCGTACGGCACGATTCATCAAGACCATCGGCATACTCTATTGGCGTATTAACCTTGTTCAACGTATGGGTACCTCCCAACACTTTCTCCATTTCCTTAAGAAATCCTGAAGTTGCACGTTAATTCTTTAAGTCCTTTCCAAAAACATCCCATACACATCGAAAACGTCTACTATTATCCCCCAAAACCAAAGGCCCCAAAACCCCCAGAAAACAAACAAACAAACAAACGAACCAGTGGATGAAATCACAACACGTTCATCACAGAGTCACGGTCAAGCGAAACGTCTCAGCATGCAACGGTTTGATGAGAAAGTCGGCATGCTGCTCTGCCGACCGTACGTGTTAATCTCAAACTATCCGTTAGACACATGCTCTAGACATCTACGTCCTATATTCAAACCATACACAGACACCAGCGCGCATAACTGCTCCACCAGAGACAGACGTCCGGTCAGTAGCCTTGCGTGCATCCGCATCCACGTATGATAAAACCCCAACTGGACTCGACTATCTGCGATGGAAAATATTCGTCGTGTTATCGAGTACAGCTACTATCTCCCCCGTGCTCGGTAGACGACAAAACATTCATCGCATGGTTGATGGTAAAATGCTGCGATAGCATTGTGACTCTAAAATCCCGCAACCATAAAATATAAACCAAACTCAACTCCAACCCAAAAACCAGAAACATCAGTGATATATATCAAATAAGCGCCGCAGACAACGAAATAAACAGAACGTCGTTGTCGTTGTATGCATGCACTCACGTACAAGACTGCTCGGTCCAGCGTTATAATTCAATTATCCTCGTATTAAAACAGGCATTTAGGCCCTCGATATACCAGTTAAAGCATCATCTTTCAATCATACCCCAGGTCATGATAAATGGACTGTCATAGCCGGATAGGTGACAATTTACAGCTGTTGATGCTGTTATTTATAGTATTCTGACATCGTACTTCAGAGGTCGTAGTACGCAATTCAGAATGCCAAATATCAGGTACCAGTATACCAGGTGTATCGCTGTACTCGTATATCCAATGCAAGCATTTTACAATCCAAGCGTCATAAATATTTCGGCTCGTCAATTCCTACTGAAACAAAACGATCCAAAAACATGTAATCTACTGTAGGCCATTGCTACTAAACTACCCCAACCCCACGCGCGTAACCCCCGTCTCCTGCTCCCTACCGCACGGACTCGACGCTTGTCTTCCGCCGCGGCTCAACGTCACCGCGGCATGGACTACATCTCATTAATCCGCAGAGTGGGGTTGCAGTTTGACTCGTTGAGCAAAGGGAGCATCGGGTGGTTAGTTTCAGCGCCAGGAACCAAGTCAAATCGTTAGATAACGAACCACATCATTATGCACTATGTCTGTGGGTATAATCATGCCATCAACCCCCCCTCGTGATTCTTCCCAACACAACAATAGTGACAAAACCAACGTCAGCACCGATTTCTGGTTGCTCTTTCTTCTCCATGACCATAAAAAATAACGTTTACCATTACAACGCATCAGCACTGATTTTCACACATAAATATCATGTACCGCTGTTGAACCAAGCTTAAATCAGCAGCAATTTTCCAACACATTGATCATGCATTGAAGAATCAAGCCAAAATTAGCAGTAGTCTCCCAACACATTATATAACATGCGCTGAATGCTGTAGAATCAAGCTTGAATCAGCAGTAATTTTCTAAGACATTGATCATGCATTGAAGAATCAAGCTGGCAACCCACCCCCTGTTAAGCTTCAAGCAACACACAGCAGTACGGGTATCATGCATCGACGTATACATATAATATGGTATACCAGTACACAGCAGCAGTCTAACAAATCATGCACTGCTGCTGTAGAGTCAAACAGTCAGACATTATCATACACTGCTGCTTGCTGTACAATCAGTCCATCACAAACTGGTTCCACACAGCAGTGCACTTCGGCTGTAGAATCATGGCATCACAATCTCCCCACCGTGATTCAAATCTCCTGGCTGCTCTATGGGCATGCCTTTCGTTCCTGACGGCACCCAGGACCGCATTCGACGTTGCTCCAGCCGCGGTCGCCGCGGCCAGCTGCACCCTCAGTTCCTCAACCTGTCGTTGCTGCTGTCCGCCACCAACGCGTTCCCTCCAAAATTCCTGCAAGCTGAGAGCCATCTCCTCAGCCTCTCCTCCCTTACCACTCCGCCTCTCACACAGTATAGGGCTTCAGCGACCTCCGGGCCCGAAGCAATCCGATGATCGTGTTTCTCTACGCTTGCTGTTTAACGTGTTATGTATAACCACGCGGCGTGCCCCTATGGCGTGGGTCGAGGAGGATCGATAAAATGCTCGTACACCAAATACCGAACACACACCAGATGGGCCAATACCGTTCTTGTCAGAGGCCACACCACATAAACCACACACAGGAGGTAAGCCGCACCAGAGTTGTCACCGGCTGCACCACTCACATATAGACAGGCAGTATCGTTGTATCAAAGCCCGGGTCGTATCGTTAACATGGGCGACTGATCCCGTAGGACCACCTTCATCCCTCCAGGCACGAGGCATATTCAATAATGCCCCGACACATAATACAAACCCCACAATACATGAAACCCCCAAATATATCCGCCGACCGTACCAAGCTACCGCATACCACGAACAGCCACCAGGTACCCGGTTCTCAGTCAGACGGGGTGCAACCCTATTACAGTGCCAAGGAGGCGTGTTAAAGCAAAGGGTACGAGTCAATGACACTACTGTAGGCCTGGTCAGCAGTTGGTGTTCCTATTTATATTAGATTGCCGTTTTGCATTCGAAGAGATATACTCGTACTAATAGTTTATATCTCTATCAGCTGCTCTTCACTACTGTTGTTGGAGTCACCGCAAAACTATCCACACAGCTGTGATCTCTCCGCACATCATCACCATCGTATTGTAGTGGTATGGAAGGCCTTGTATCAAGGAGGGGGGTTGGTCTTAACTGTCCCCTGGTTCGAGTTTCGAATACATATTGTTCAGGGTAGGGAAGGCCTTGCATCAAGGAGGGGAAGCGTGGCTCTTAACCGTCCCCTGGTTGAGGTTTTATATAGGGAAAACATCAAAAACGGGTACACCCGCGCCGGTTTGAGTCAAAAACTGGTAGATAATGGAATCGAGTCAAAACACCACATCTCACGAGCCATCACGGGATAGATCGGCCAAAATCACATCGTGCCCGTTTCTGAGGGGTAGTGATAACCAGGCGCACTTGTCGGCGACTAACTATACCCTTAGACGTGTCCGGATTATACTTGGAGGGTTCAGGTCCGGGTGGGGTCGGGAGCAGGATCAGGGGTGGGTAGACGCAGAGGGTTCTGGCGGCAAGCATTTGTGTTTTACTTGGTCTCAGCGTGTACCTGAAATACACCCTATATAGATACCAGGTATGTTGATACTGCTGTGCACACATACAACAGCAGTCTATTAGGTGGATGGTCGTATATATGACTCTGAAGACGTACGTACTACGTACCCAGGTGCGCAAAAATTTTGAATAGAGTTGAAATGGATTGTGAAAAAGCTTGAAAGAAATCGAAACAACCAAAGAGCGGTCGCAGACGCAGTGGAGAGCGAGGCACACTGTAGGCAAGTGGTTAACCAAAATGAAAAAGTAAAAACGGTTGAAAGCCAACCAAGCATAATAGACATTTACAGTTGTACCCGGGACAGTTTCTCTCAAAAATGGGTACAATTTGTTTTTGGCCAATCGCGTGGCTCGCTGGGCGTGTTTTTTACTTGATTTCAGCATGTACCCGTGTTTGAGTGAAAACCGACCGGGTATACCTGTTTTTGGTTATTGCCCTTTTATATATATATTGTTCAGGCGTAGAGTGGGGGGGGGCGGTGCCAGGTACCCCCCCTGTCTGGAGTTCGAAGTTGAATAATTGTGAGTGTGGTGTCGAAGAAACAAATTCCGTGCGCCCTCGTGTTGAGAAGTATAATATTGATTGGGGTGCGGGCGACAGAGCCTGCCGAAGACACGCACCACTCGCTGAAGACACACACCGCCGTACTTGTGTTGTACAGAGAGGACTCTTCGCTTCGCTAGACCTTAACATAGTGTATGTGTTCTCGCAGCAGCAACAACAACATTCAATTTAGGGGTGTCATACGGCCTATATACAGTACAGGTCGCCTATTAAAAGTAAGAAACAGGCTAATAAGAAAGCCAGGCTGATATTTAGGGGAAAATAATAATAAATGTAGGAGTCGTTATATTGAAATTAGTGTTGAAAGCACCCCCGCTCGACTCAGAAATCTAGCCTGGACCAGATTTTTATGTTTCTTACTAGGTGTCCTGTACTGTACCTCGCTCAAATGCAGCACCAGGGCGATGTTTTATACTGGTGTGGAGGCGAAAACGGGCCGTGGATAGGGCGGTAGCCGCCCTGAATAAGGCGGTAGCCGCTCTGGAAGGGGCGTCTACCGCCTTATATAGGGTACGTTGCTATATATTGCGGTAGCCGCCCTATTCGCATCTTCTGTCGTGTCGAGCCGATTTTGACTGCCTTATCTCGAATGACCGCCTTATTCAGACCGCCTTATATAGGCCCCCCTACTGTATGCATAAATCTCAGGAGTCCAGCTAAGGTACGCAGTCATACTCAGATGTCAGATGAGATACGTACGTAACCGAAAAGAAACGAAAACCCAATCGGCAATCAGAACAAAATTAACCAACCACTTATCGGAGAGTATAATGAAAAAAATAAGATAAAGAAGCCACACCCACGGCTATCCCGAGGGATGACAGGGAGAGAGGCGAGAACTGTCTTACCGAGAGTGACCAAGTTACCTGTCGTAGGGAACGTCAGTCAGCGCGGACCAAACAGGATGGATCAGTACGACTCACCGGTAATAGGACTAGACGGGATGAGGTGGGAGGCGAGGTATAGTACGGGCAGTCAAGCCGCATCGGACGGAAGCCAGCCCTTTAAATGTGAATGATAACATTATCACGTTTGCCGAGAACTCATGGAGAGAAAGTTTTGTCGTTCTTCACATTCAACCGTCCTTTCTACCTGTCGACATCCAGCACACCCAGTGTCTGTTATAGGGCAAGTAAAGCAGTAGCTTCGAATGGAATCCCTGAGGAATAACCGAAAATGAAATAAAAACGTTTTTATCACGGGCAGAGCCAATAGGTATACCAGAGATGGCACAGGGATCATCCAGGTATACGGATATATATATATATGTATATGCAAGGCTTTCCTTTGGAGTGGTTGTAAGATGGGAGTTGATTCATGCACGAATACAATTTGCTTGTGGTTGGGTTTGGGCTAGTCCGCCAAGAATTACAGTTGTATGGGGGATTACAGTAGTGTGGCTACAACGAGTTTCAATTCTACAGTACATTAATCAAAATCTACCCTATACAGCAAACCGTCCAAATGCCGGCGACGCAAGAGAAGTGCACAGTACCTCAGCAGTAGTAGCAGAGCAGAAACAAATAGTACAAAGCGGCAGCCTATACTGCTGTGGTGGTCCATGGACAAGTCGACACGTGTACCACCAGCTTTTTCATCAGATCGGAAGACAACAAAACACTTTGCCCTTGTACATGGAGGCCGTGTGCGTATTGTATGAGACTCGTACCCTGTGGAACGTACTTCTTACGGGTACGACTTGTTTATTTTTCATTATTTTACAGAGAATTTCCAGCGGATTTCCCAATTTCCTTTAAAATAATTAAAAAGGCGTGCGCAGATAGAAAGTCCCCAAAAAACGTCTTCACCTGGCAAGTAACTACTGTACGCTACGATACAGCACTACTACGCGGCTGACGGTCTATCATGTGCACAACAGCACCAACACAGCATTATGAACGCATACGAACACGCAATACAGTAGTTCTGTCCAGTAACTCAGCAGTAGTAGTAGCAGAGCAGCAACAAACAATACAAAGCGGCAGCCTATTTCGTGTGCCCGAACTCCGAAAATGAAAAATTAACTCTAATTCCGGAAAGTGCCAAAAAGAGCAATCTATTCACTGGGCAACAAACTACTGTACTACACCACTATCTGATGATCTGTGATTGTTACCGCAACAGCGCAGCAATAAACGCACACTCGTATGATCTTCCGCCTGAGCTACCATCGCAGTAGTTGATTGAGTACTGGTGCTTGCTGTGCTGCAGTACAGCAGCAGCAGCAACAGCAGCAGCAGTACGCCATGAGCTCTGCCTGATAGTCTGTATGATGGTGTCTCTCTCTACACCCACCCACAAAAAGCCGGTTGTGCAGCTATACATCATGAGCTCTTCTATCTGATAGTATGTGTGCTGGTGTCTCACTCTGGTTGTGCTGTACAAATGCCGGCTATCGAGCGACGGCAGTACGTCGTGGTGCTTGCGCACCAGAGCGCCCGCTGCTTCTGCCCATTGCTGCTGCTGCTGCACATAGCCCCCGCGCCTTGCTGCACGTAGCTCCAGCGCCCTGCTGCACGTAGCTCCCGCGCCCAGAGCCACATTACTTAGGCATGCGCTATCGCAGCAACAGTTGATCTTGTGCTGCTGATGCACATCATCAGTTCTGTCTGATGACCTGTTTGACGATGTCTCCAGCGAAGCAGTTGGTAGCGAAGCGCTGCTGCTACCACTGTTGAAATGCCTGCCATGCTCTGCCGTGCGTTGTCGTCGTTGCCGACGAACCTGAAGTACGGGCTATAGACTAGTCGTGCTGCTGCCAAAAAAACGTGAAGAGCTAAACGCTATTTCGAAGCTGTCAATCGAAAGTTGGGCCCTTTGTCACGAAGAAGATCTGTCTTACGGTCCACTCGTATCTAACGACCGATCCGCGTCGACGTAACTCTAATGGTATTTATATATCAGATGCAGGGCCGCAAACTCGCTTGCAGCCTATTTCCATTTTGGGCAGCGGCCAAAAACAGGTACACCTGGTCCACTCGGGGCCAAAAACAGGTACATACTAAAATCAAGTTTAAAACGCACCCCATGAACCCGCGGTTCCTTGCAACGCTACGAGTAAGTGGTTGTTTTTGCTCCCGAACGGCGAGCGCCAGCTCCCTCTTCAACAGTCTTGTGGTTTGAGTACTGATATTACTGTAATTGAGTACCAGGTATAGCCCTAGTACATACTTGGGTAGGGTATTTGTTTGGGTGTATGTTCTTATATATCTGCTACGCACGTTCGAGTATTAATGTGAGTAATTGTTTTCAAAAGGCAAGTTCGGTAGGGTATACCGGTACCGGGGGTATATTTGTTGCGCGTACCGAACTTACCGAAGTGTCGGGTACCGGTATTGAAAAGGTACCGAACTTACCGAAGTGTCGGGTACCGGTATTGAAAAAGTACCGAACTTACCGAAGTGTCCGGTACCGGTATTGAAAAATACCGAACTTACCGAAGTGTTCGGTAGGGTATCGAGCCCGGTACCGAACTTACCGAAGTGTTCGGTAGGGTATCAAGCACACTACCGAGAAAATACCGGTACCCCCGGTATTGTGGACAAGGGTATACCGGTACCCGGGGTACATTTAGGTGAGCGTACCGAACTTACCGAAGTGTCAGGTACCGGTATTGGAAAAATACCGAACTTACCGAAGTGTCGGGTACCGGTATTGAAGTAATACCGAACTTACCGAAGTGTCGGGTACCGGTATTGAATAAATGCCGAACTTACCGAAGTGTCGGGTACCGGTATTGGAAAAATACCGAACTTACCGAAGTGTCGGGTACCGGTATTGGAAAAATACCGAACTTACCGAAGTGTCGGGTACCGGTATAGGAACAATACCGACGTTACCGAAGTTTCGGATACCGGAATTGAAAAAGTACCGAACTTACCGAAGTGTCCGGTAGGGTATCGATGCCGGTACGGAACAAATACCGGTACCCCCGGTATCGCGGTCGAGGGTATACCTGTACCTGGGGTATATTCGGGCGGGCGTACCGAACTTACCGAAGTTTCGGGTACCGGTATTGGACCAATACCGAATTTACCGAAGTTTCAGGTACCGGTATTGAAAAAATACCGATTTTACCGAAGTGTCCGGTACCGGTATCGAGGCCATACCGAACTTACCGAAGTGTCGGGTACCGGTATTTACCGAGAAAATACTCCCGGTATACTTCGGTACGTACCCTACCGAGCATACCTTTAGAAGTATGCACCGTTTAACTGTTGCATGTGCACAACTCGTCGAATGACGACATCTCTCCTGCGCTTGTTGGCAATGGGCAAGCGTATGTAGCGATAACACAGTGAATGCACGTGATGCCTGTAAGGTTTCCGGTAAAGCACAACATCGATCTAGCAGGTGTTTCAACATGAAACCTATGCGCGCTTATGATCTGTATAGAATGTCACGCCTGACACATTGTAGTTGCGTGATCTAGTGGCGGCAGTTGTCATCGGTAATGGGTGAGTCTAGTCAGTTGTGCGCGTGGCGTGTTTGATCCACATATCCATTATTTTCAACAGTTGCAAAGACGAACGTTGTCGCCTCAAACAAAAAAACTTCCGACTGGATAAGGCTACGTCGGGCAAAACCGCCGTTTCACCAAAAAAAAAAAAGGTGTACGCTCAGTATACCTTCGCACAAGTATACTGAGCAAGATATCGTCGTTTGCGACTGCTTCCGTACATCAGCAAGCTCACGAACTCCAGCACGTGCTATCCTTCGACAAACTTACAGTGCATATTCGGAGCACAACCATCATAACGAGCCGGGTAATACTGAGATAAAGCTGAATCGGCCGCTATGCCATAAACTCGACCTAGTTCATTGTTGGTTTCTCGTAACACGTTTTACATTCAACATATTACCCTTGCAGTCTTGGAAGCAGAGTCAGGGGCGACCAACCTGAATTTCAGTTTTTCCCGGGCTCGTCGTCTACTTTCCAATTCAAGCTACCACCGGGCGTGCTGCTAAAAAGCGGATGGTCAAGACGAAGACATATTGCTATCAGATTTGCTTATTGGCTGTCTGGTATTCCTTGTAAGTAACGCCTACTCAGTGCCAACGGGGGTTAATGCAATTTTATGGTATATTCTTGGAGTCTATGTGACGGCCGACCCCGTTTGACGCAAAATAAACGAAGTAGGTAAAGTATTGTGCCTGTGGAAATATGTGTCCGGTTGATTTAGAATTTGCGGACATTTAATTGTAGTGGTTTTCCTGATAATATGTCTACACATTCATTTTTGATGAATACCTGATTTCGGAGGAACTATGCATGGCAGTATGGAACGAAACACATAAAAAACAAAAACAATCGGAGATGATGGTCTTAGAAAGCCAATAAGGGGGGGAGGGGGGCACGCAGCGTTGAGATTTACGTATGGATGAATAAAATGACCACATACATTATTTTTGTTTTTCATAGGGTTAGTATACCCCTGCGTGTCTGGCTCTCGAGTAACAGGATGGGTTACTAACTGTTTCAGCGTGGCCCCCTGAAGTGCCCACGATCGTAAAAACGACATTTGCGTACTCCATTGTTTTTCCTCTGCAGACGTAGGGTAATTGATTGTGCATCTTCATCTGGTGTTTTGTCATAGTTTGGGCGAGATAGCGAGCTGGTAAACAAACACTGATTTTGGGGAGAAAAATGAAAGTGATACACGATGAACCACCCCATGGCCCAACCTGTCAGTTCAAACTCTCTCAAACTGACAATAAAATTCCGACGGCTTTGGCTCAAGGGGCCCAGTTATTCCGACAAGGAACCAGCCAAACCCTGATATCTTGGTCATAACGCTCGTATATTCAGTAGGTATGTGCTCGTCACTTTTCCTTGACGGGGACAGAAGTACGTGTTCAGACGCTACAAAATAGTATAACCGACACCTGAAACGTATCGAGCAGGCTATAACTGAGCTTACATCACGCGGTTTGGGGGCCAATCACCGCAGGCGTGCCGAACCATTGTAAGCGACCTAGAGTGCGCGGGTCGGCGTCTAAGGTTTCTAATGGGAAAACCCGATAACCGCACGCTTGCTTGTTCTGCGCAGGTCCTGGGGTTTTCATACACTATGATCATCGTTCTAGCTCGAGCTCCGACGTAATATGAAATCAGTAGCTAGGCAGACAAATATGAGGAGCCCAGCTACCTACTACCGTCAGTCTATGGAGCCATGGACCTGCTCGTTGCTTCAACCAGCCATGACCTGCGCGCTGGGTTCTCGCTGTCAGTGGATGCAAATTATGCTGGTCATTGTGCTTTCGGCATTTGCCTGCAAATTGTGTACGGAATCATGATCGCGGCCGAAATGGCGGTGCTTGTGTCAACCTCAGCTGACAGCGCCTCCGTGGTGCTGAACGCGGTTACTTTTATCTTCCTTGCTGATCTGGTAAGTGCGGCATCGCACTACACGATTGATGTACCCATGGTCGGTGATCACACGCAGGTCAACGTTTTACCATCAACGCATATGACCAATATCTTAAACACAGGGTATCGGGTTTGTCTGTGCACGCTATTGTCCCAAGCCAAACCGGTGCCTGCTTTCCGACATTTTAGCGCCAAATGGTATGAGTTTTTGTGTGGAGTATGTGCCCAACTGCACTGTTTTGCAGGACCCTGCTTTGTTTCGGAAGACATTACTCACATTTCCTTAAAGGAACGTTTATCATTCTCCTGCCCACCGGCACTCCGTGCAGCTTTACTTTCATTGTGGCAAGAGCGACTCTTTTCCAGACCGCGATGTTAAACTGAGAGATGTAGACGTAATGTATAGATGTTCTGAACTGAAAAGGTCAACACGTTTTCCCTTCGGTACCCCCACCATGAACCCTAGTCCCAATAGAAAGTTTGACGACGACGATGGACTTACCAATAACGTATTTTATGTTGACGCTACGCTGCGTGCTGGTTATCTGTTGCACGCACTGGGTACAGCATACACGCTAATATCTAAAGATGTTGTAAATACGCTGTCACGTATTAGACATGCCGGAAACACTTGACATGATACTTGTGATGAATTATCTGGCCCCGGATAGGCTCTGTGTTGCCATCTACTGCTCTGGGATGAAAACGCAATACGGCACACAAACCAGCGTTGGTGCGGAAACGCGGTGTTCGGTCCTTTGCCCGACTTTGTTGCACCTAGCCCTCAGATGCTCGCTCGCCCTGTCACGACACGCTGCCTGCTTTAGTCTGTGACAGGGTTCAGCTATAAATTGGTATATTACTGCATAGGTGACACAACGACAACTATCAACGCTACACCCGTTTCGATCACCTTCATGGTGAACCCTTTCAAGTGTGCCGATGGCTCTAAGCCACTCTACGCCGCTGTAATGTAAAAACATTGCCCGTAGTCGGGCATACTCCATCTCGTCGAGAAAATCAAGCGATTGGTTTAAGAAAGCTCATGATAGTCGTATATATCGCGCTCAACATGGGACGATCAGGCTTTGCGCAAATCAATAACGTGCCAACCACAACACATGCCTGCCCGTGCGAATCTGTCGTTCGTGACGCAGGACGAAAAAGGTGTCCGATTTCTTTGGTTGGTTCCTCAAGACGGGCGCCTGTTTTGGGCGATAGAGTCCATCGCAATATGCTTTGCACTGGCTCTGGTGGCAATCGTGTACACCGGGAATGGATCACCGTTGTTGAAGGCCAATACCGACATTCGCAAAACGTTCCCCACGTGGTTTATTTGGCGCCTCAACACGGTGGCCGTGACATTGTCCTCTGTTCTATTGAGTTCCACCCTGCGGGGGGGTTGCAAACGGATAGATGAATCGTTGGAAGGCGTTGACGGGGCAAATTGCAGATTCATGCTTACAAAGGCATTCGGGGCAATCTTCGCCTCTTTCATACAATTCCTGAGGCGGTTGAGAGAGGACACCTCTTTCTATGTCATTCTGGCATTGTGGCTTACTCATGGCGTGAATAATTTTCGCAGTCTAACGGAACAAAACGGGCTTCCTGTGGCCCTCAGACTCGTCGCGACCACCAGCGGAAGCCAAGATTTCGAATTAGCAATAACCATCCACAAAACGGTTTTGCTGGCATTAAATGCGGTACTTGCCACAGGCCTTGTTACAAAGGCGCTCGAAATCGTTGGTACAAACAAAGAGAGGGTCATTGCCATGCGTACAGGACAGGTTACCATAGGGCGGAATCGACCAGGAAATACACCGAACAGCCGCGCAGACTTCCGTTCCCGTGCTCCTTCTCTGCTTGTTGGGTGGGGTACTGGGTATTGGGTCACCTCGCTGTTGTACCTGTTGAGCAGTGCATTGTACGGCGGTGGGTGGCCTAACGCCCCCATTGCCTTAACGGCAATTGGTTACTTTGTGGTCCCGTCTGTTCTAATCACTCTGATTCTCGTGGCGGCCGACTCGGACGTACTTGGATCCAGGGCTTGGGCATTCGTCAAGCCGACTATCAACACCTTGAAAGACAGGCGTGGAGTGGGATACTGGATTATGGCGACAGTGCTTCGCGATTTCCTGCTGTTTTGAACAGCGTTTGGTACGTCAGTGAAATCGCTCGTTAACCTGTGGTGATTCACATACCACTTGTGCTGCGACAAAACCCAGTTTGAGGGGGCGAAACTGCCACAAATAAACAAGAAATGTTGAACAAAATAATCTATATGACGTAATAGTTATGCTTGGTGAATATACCAGGGTGCTATCCTGTGGTGGGGTTGTACCTAGCGTACACGGACAATACCGGACATGCGTTTGCTCGGTCGTTGCAATACCGACCCCAGAGGGTTGAATTATAGTACGCGGTGATACCGGCGCGGGAGTGACGGCAGTACATAGCTAGTATTTGGCACACGAGACCCCCCCCCATGGAGTGATAACAAAGTAGGGGTGGTCCAGCGCGCCGGAACAAATAGGACATGCTGGCGCTTTCAGGGGTCTACGAGGAGTGTGATAACAATAGGAGGTACACCACAAGCCGAGTGGATGTATAACTCTCGTTGTTTCCAGTCGTTTGGCTACGGGATAATACGGTGGTGGTCGTTCCGCGTAGAAATGCCCATAGTAGTTGCAGATAATTATATCTGATTACTAGCTCGCCTAGCACTCCTGCCAGAGCTTGAGGCGATATGGTCGCAGGGGTTGTAAGCCAGTGCAGGAAGAAAGAAGCGATCGTGTGGTCTCGCCCGAGCGTAAAGGAGCCACAGCGGACCGTGTCGGGGCAGCTGACTTACATGGAGCCACAACCGCGTTATTTCTACAATATCGGGCGGCATGTTCGGAAGGACGCTGCTCTTGGTGAATGTTGTCGACGTTCTTCATGATGGGCGTTGCCGAAAGATATGGGTGCTACTTATATTATGTGTAGAGCCCCCCGGGAGTGATCTTGTTGTTTGTGGTTTAGGAGACGTATCAGTCCAGAGAGGTGGCATCTGCCCTTCCTTTTTGGTGTACCTGCCTTTCATATGATTAAAGCTGGTTTGTATAACTGGTTGAGGTTTCCTTGGTGGGGTGGTACCTACAGTTAAAAACGGGTGGTATAAATACAGTTGACCGCTCAACACAGGAGATGCACATTAACCAAAGAGATCGTTGGACATTCGCCGCGGTATTACATAGGCAGCTTGTTTGTAAATTGGTTGTTTTGGTGAAGCATCGCTGACAGATAGTACTATAGAGAGGGTCGCATGTTTTCGTCACCGCGTCTAGGCCACTGCGCCGCGTGGTTCGGCAGACCTTATTCCATATTGGATTGGACCACATGCATGTGGGCGAACCGTCAACAAACAAAGAAACTGACCGTCTATGTCATGGAACCAAATACAATTTCAAGATATGAGCGTAAGCCTGCAACGGATCAGGACCGTGACTCGGCTGAGTAGCTCAGAGGTGCTGAGCACTAGGCACGTACATTATTAACTCTCTTTAAGTACTCCGTCTCGAAAGGGATGCATGGTCAATGGTCAAAAGACTAAGGCAAGCAACAAATGAGTACGCCCCCCCCTTCCTACCGCAGTCGAGGTCCTCTCACAACCACGGGGTCCAGTTACACGAGGTGATGAAGGGAAGGGACGCCTCAGCTGTATATTTGCAAAACGCGCTATAGACGCACATGTTCCCTATACGTCCACCACTGACTGTCCTGGCGGACCATTCGATCATTCCCGCCGTACCCGGAGACAAGTCACGCAACGCAAACAATCTTTGGCGTCAAAAAGTACTTCCCCGACATGTTTTCATAACGCTGCATCCACCACTGCGTATCACGAGCATTCATCGGCCAGGACGCCGTCAAAGCGGTTTTGATTATGACATCGAATATGGCCGCTGTCTGGTTGAACACCGAATCTAGGCCGCTACGTCCAAGAGCAGTTCCACGCGGTAGATCGCACGCTTACGAAAAGTGGTTCTTGATTGTGCTCGGTCGTTGCCACATCGTCGCAACCGAGTTGAAACGAAAAACCGACTTCTCCTTGGTCTTTGCCTCTGAATATTTGCACTTTTCAGTTTGTAACGAAGGCACCACTGGGTCGTGTAGTACCAAGTATCAAGACGTGGACGGGGAACAAACGAATACACCCCACTCTTCAACCAGGCCTAACAAAAACGCACGTTTGCGGACAGGTCACGACAATGACGCACCCGCAATATGGTTGATGCTCCGCTCTTTAAGATAACTATACACTGTAAGTATACTGGGCTTATTGCGAGAACACACAGCAGACAGACGCAGGTAGAACCCGCTACGAACACATAATATTTCACTTCTTCTGAAACAAATACGGCCTGCGCATATATTTATCGAACTATCGTGTCATATATAAAGGTGGTAGACGGCTTGCCTTAGGGTTGGAGGCGTCCTATTACGCCAAGGCAGGTTTTTAAAACGTGGTACGGTACATGTCATGAGTAAGCCCACGCTCTAGGTTGGTCATGAAACATACAGCAGCATAAAGCGACATTCATTTGTTCTTCTGTTGAGAAGCCCAACCAGTCGCCAATACTTTGAGTGGACATTGCTGTGCTACTCGTAGCACATGTCCCCGCTCCGAATATCAGGTACCCAAACAAGACAATGCTTTTGACAACGGTAGAGCAACAGCCACGGATCAAAAAAACATAATACCAACTGTGAAACCAATTTTCGAATGTTTGTTTAATTCACTTTTGCCACGTTTATGGAGGGAGGGAGGTTGCACATGGATGACTAGTAGGAGGTACACACGTAGGCCGTGAGTCTTCAAAGCCTTAGCATGGAAAACGAATGTTGAGACAATGCCCCCACACTCACGCCAAACTGCGGCATTGGCATACATATCAGCAGTACAGCGAATGCGACCAACTCGAGGCATTCCGCCACGTTGCACGCACTCGTTCAAGCTCGGGCGTTTATGTGCACGACTACTCTGTTTTTGGACATCGGTCATACGATCTTCTCGCAATCAAGTCCTCAATCAAGAAGGTCGTTTTCAAGGAATCGTTTTTGTAACCAAGTGGTGGGACAACCCAACTGGTTATCCGTGTACTTAATCCAGTATATTTCATAGAGACGTTTTTTGTTTCACAGCATGATGTTTGTCGGTATATCTGTCTAACTCGCAATCACTGGATCTATATCAGGTAGTTTAGTGGATATTTTATAGACAAACAATACACTTTCCACAAAATCTAGCCTTTGAGACGAATACCTGCTAGAAATGATTGTGCCAATCTACCTCTTGTCTGTCAACAAGTAGACGGCAGGCTTTACCGAAGCTCTTAATCTCGTTTTGTTCCGTCACAAGGAAAACACCCTTCATGGTGACCAAGACGGTAAAATAAAAGTAGACAACAACTGCGACAACCATAATCACTTTTTGATCTCCCCCTCCATGCCAAAGACAGCCCGACAAATAAAACACGACGCCGTCGTGCTCCGTGCCGACATTATCGCGTTGCGATCGTGTATCGCAATACGACGACGGTTATAGAAGAAGACTGTAACCCGCCCCCCTTACACAAAAAAATGGCTCTATGCGACAAGTCTGATTTCTGACCAGCTGTGCCGGAATAGTAGTTGCTCATGGCTGGCCGGCAGTTCGCGAGAATTTAAGTCGCCCGTACACGGGGACCCTTTTGTCATTTGTTGGAAATTTATGAGTGTGCGTGGGTGGCTCGCCTATCCGTTAAGTTCATGTACCAGAGTGTGTTAGTATGCCCTGCGTGATATTATGTTCGGTTATTGCCCGTTTTGATGCTGGTTGGATTTCCGGTAGGTAGTGCTTTCGTACGTTCTGTGGATTACGAATCGTTTACTACCTGGTAGGCAGTACCGTGATTCGTGTCTCCCTGTTCACTTTAGCGTATTGTTGTGACTAGCGTATGAAAGTGCCATGCCACGTTTTGTAGATACTGCAGGAGTTACGTCCGCTTTGTCTTGATCGGCTGGGCACTATTCCCCTGCGTCATGCTGAGGAGCTGGTTGATCGATGACCTGGCTGCTTTTAACACCGCGTATAGGTTTGTCTACGTAAATATTGTGCGGCGTCAAATGTATTACGGCTAAGGGAAGGGAAACCCCTCCTGCATACCTTAAATGACGGAGTGACACATACTTTGAGGCGTGTTACGATTGGGGTATCAACCCTTTTTATCTCAGGTTTCTCACCAACCGGGATCCATACCTACATCACAAAATGTTTGGGAACATATGCTGGCTTATTCCGACGGGTAATCCTATTTCTTAGGTTCTAATTAATCGCTTCTACTGTTTTTTCTCCGTTATCCATCTGACAAGGTGAATCTCTTATTTCAATCATACGACATAAATAAAATCCGTAAGTACGCGCGATCGAAGTATTACACTCAGCTAGCAAAGATGAGTTTCGACGAAATCCTCGAGCTCACAGCTGTTGTTTTTTCAATTTTTTAATATATATACGGTATGCCTATCAATGAAACCTGAATACTTGACCAATTGATATACAATTTTAGCAGTCTCTCTTTTGAATGCCTTCTCGACGCCTACTCGACGTTTTACTTGTGCCTTTCAATCAAATATAACCGAGTGATAGTGTGGATTAATTCATTGTTCCATCAGAGACTGCCTATGTTTACTGGTAGGGGTGGATCGTATTCACCATTAAACAACTTGAACTACTAAGTGTGGATTAAGTGATGTTACCATGAGAGGGACAGTAAATTAAGAGAAGTGGTTGAATCACGAAACTGATCGGTTGCTTGACTTGCTGTAGCGTCGATAAATATATTTTGACACATGAGGGACATGTCCGTGTACAACATACATGGAATACGTAATGGGTAGTGTCCTCGGTTCAGGAGCTCCGTCAGTTCTACACCTTTTTGCCGAAACCGCGCTACTACCCCCATCGTAGCCCGCGTCATAGAATTTATATTGTGTCCGGACCTTCCAAAGCTCGTACTTGTGTCGGTTGGACTTGACGCCAACTTCTCTGCCGAGCGTTCCCAGCGCATCAATATATCAACGGCTGACTGTCGGTTGATGCTGTTCCTGCTGCTGTGGGTGTAGTTTGGGCCCCATTGTTTGTTTGAAACCCTTCCTCCGCACTAGTTAATGTGAAGATTTATTATATATTTGCTGTCAACAGCCGATTTTCCTGGTTTAGAGTTGACTTTCCAATGATATCGATAATCGTAACTTTTGTGAGCGTTGTGTAAAAATATGTGTATTTACTTCACGTTCGAAGTTTCCACAGCAACATGCTGTCATCTGTCGTTATGCTCGAACAAAGACGGATGGGGCGCATGAATTGTCGTTGCTGGCTTGGAAGCGAAGCGTCTCTTCAGTATAGGAGATCTCTTGTATAATATTGACCCTCTGGCGATGGAATACTAGGAAGGCTTGATGAACTGGACTTAAAAGGGAGAGCCGGGAAGAGCGTCAGTGGGTGAGGGACTCTGACATAAGGCAGCAGATACCTTTTCACTAACAGCCCGCTGGTCGGGGATAGTTATGATAGTGTTCTCACGAATAGCCGGGTAGTTGGGTAGTTACAATAGCTTTGGGAACTTTCCCATGGTGCTTGGCTATTTCCTCAATTACAACCTATCTTGTCCAAGGTAATACTATAATGGTCCTGTTGTGGTATTAATAAATCTAATTATACTCGTACGGGTGCTTTTGTTTTTACGGAATATTCTGGTGCTCATTCCTATGGGTTATGATGCGTCGATGTTACAGTACAATACACCTAATAAGAAACAGGATAATAAGAAAACCAGGCTGACATTTCCCAAAAAGTAAGAAAGACGCGAGGCTGGGCCCCCGCTGCAAAACAAGAAAGGCCTATTACCCCCCGGGGGAGAATCCCCGACGCCTTCGGAAAACCCTGCCGCCTGCCCCTGGCGGTCGTGAGTCACATTTTCCAGGTTTTTAACGAACATATTTTTTCAATTTTGACCCGTTACAGCAGTGTGTACTCGTAGATTCTGTTGTTGTTTTAACGCATTTCGTTTTGGGCCGATTCATATTTTCCATTTGTTTCACCCCACAAACATGTTTGTTTTGGACGCGGACACCCGAAAAAAGTGAACTGGGCATATGTTTGTAAACATCTCCGCAGGGAGGAGAAAGAGGAGAGAGGGGAAGAGTAGCCTGTAGTACGGTAGCAAACCCAGGACATAGATATTGCGGCCCTCATTTTGCCAATGGCGTTTACGGCCAGACTCAGATCGCTCTCCACATTGAGTGAATTGAAACACAAGGGGAACCTTCAATACGCAGCCGTTCGTTGAGCTAAAGAGCGCCACGCGCGAAGGCGGTGTCTCTTCAGAAAAATGTTCCAACCTTGCCACGCTGTGGGGGCTACGATGTGACGGCTCCCTCAAACGAAGAGGAGTACAACAGCGAGCTCGGGGAACTCCTCCTTTTAATTCGACCATTGCGATCGGACGCCAGTGGCTCGACAACTACACCCATGCCAGGACCGCAGCCTTTGGCGAGTGCCACACTGGGTTTGCTGGATGTCGACGGGTAGAAAGGACGGTTTAATGTGAAGAACACACACTACACACCGTCGAAAGTGGGAAGAGCCCAAGCACGTGCAACTACTGCAACCGGTGGGTTGACAAAATGTTCAAGGACGCCATCACAGGCGGTTCTGGCTTGAAGTTCGCGGAGCAATCCATCTTTTCTGCCGACAATCGGCATGGGCAGACGACGGAGGTGTTCAAGAAAAAACTCAAGGAGGGATACAACTCTCTGCTTTGGATTCTGCCCTCAGGGTGCACGAATGAGGTGCAGCCGGTCGATGCAGGATACGGGCGGCTGGTCGACTTGGGTGTGGGGAAGGCTCTCGAGGCATGGTTAGAGAAGGGTGACCACGTGGAAACGTGGGACACCAACCAGCTGTCTGCCTCCGACCGTATGGTCTTGCTGACGCACTGGGTGGGTGAGCCCTTCTCTCAAGCGGACGAAGACCATTCCGAACGATCGAGCGACGAGGATGGCGAAGACGAAACGGAGGGTGAAAAACAACTTCGTGGATCGGACGACGTAGCTATGCTTGACGATGATGATTACCTCGGCGCTGATTTAACAACACTGCTCCTGGAATGCCCACCGGGTTGTGTCTTTGTCCGCTCAACTCCTCCGGCCCTTGGTGCATCCCTCGTGAAGCGGCACATCATGCTGTGCAGGGTGTTGATACGGGTGAAGGGTTTCATCACACGACGGGCACAGGCACGGATGCGCCAGGAATACGACTATAATAGGGTGTTAGTCGAGCGATCCGGCACGACGCTCAGTATGCGGCTTCCACTCGGGAAATACACTGCTGTTGCGAGGCCGCCGGTTCGTGGGTGCTGCTGGGTGAGGCTACTTCGCAATCGAGAATGCTTCACCGTGAGCTACTGGCGCCACCGCAGGGCGTAGGCAACAGCGACATCGACAGGGGCAGTCGCACTGGACGTGGCAAGGGGGACAATGATGAGGGGGAGAATGGCAGCGAGGAAGAAAGACAGGAACCGAGAGGATGGTTACAGCCAAAAAACGGTTTAATAGGGAACGGCAGCAGCAGTGGCAGTGCGAGTTAGGAAGGGGCATGAGCGGATAAATAGTGGCAGGGGAGTGACGACGAGGACGGGGGGCAGGAATCGGGTGTGCGCGGTGTAGATGTCGACAGCGATAATAGTGATCTTGTAGGGAGCAGCTTTCCGAAATCGAAGAAGAGGGTGAAAGCGGGGAAGAGACTTACGACGACCATACCGAGGCTAATGATTCACGCAATGGGAAGGGGCGAAAACGGAAACGTTCCAACTCCTTGCCGATCACCTTTCCTCGGCGTCAGTGCCCCCCAGTAAGACTTAGAGTACACGTCGAAGAGTTCGGACGCCGAACTTGCGCATGCGCAATCAGCGAGGGGCGTACGGTCAATGGCGATATTAATATGAGTTATGCAAAATTAGAAACTAGCTCGATTTTCGATTTCTGCCCGGCAAAATACGAAAGAAGCTCAATAAGAAAGAGGCTCATAAAATGACAAATATAGGAGATCCAGGCTGGGCCCAGATTCCTGTTTCCTATTAGGTGTCCTGTACTGTACTGCCGATCTGCCCTACTAACGAAACGTCATAACACCAGATTGAGCTAAGGATGGCCCAAGGCTTTCGAACTCTACTATTTTCTCTCAACCATGCTTTAGCTCAAGAGGAACTCATCACACATCTGGGAAAATATGCCGGAAGACAGCACTTTCACCCCTTGATAGACAGCGTCAAGGCAAATGCCTTGACAGTCAGCCCAAACAGCAAAAAACAGGGGATACTACCGAAAACTCCCCGCTTTGTGTAAACGCCTGATAATAATGTATAAATTGATTTTTTTGTATTTTGTTTTGTTTCGGCATTTTGCTACATTTCCGAGTCCGATCTACAGAAAATATTGAAATTGAACTGCAGAATATCGATGATTTGAAATTAGCTTTATCAAACGAATAAAATAGCCTCGATAAAAAAAGGGGGGTTTCCACAGATTTTAGGTGGACTTTTATGCGAGGGGGTTGGGGATGTATGTCTAGACAGCTGGATTTTCCTTGACAGACATAGAGCTTGACATCGACATGTCTCCCTACATATTTGCATCTGGGGCAGAAATCAATGATACAAAAATAACAAAAGCAGCATCAGCAGTCTCGCGATACTGGAGATAAAAAACATCGGGTATTATGGGCGAGGCGCCTCGTCCCCTACTTATCAGTTTCTTTACATCCTCTGTTTGACGAGCAACTCAAGGATTATTATTTTTCCTTTTTTGTTCATGGGTCGATGCCTATATTTAACGACTATATAACGTAGGTTAACCTTTGTCTGCGAGGGAAGACCTTACCGAGAACATCAAAGCTACAAAAACCAAGTGTGATTCTCGTTGGAAAGACGATCATAGTAAAATAGATTGGTTCGGTTTGAAGTTGCCGGACTCCGCCAGACGTCGTAGTTTCGTTCCAGTCAATGTTTGGACTGGAGGTCGAAGCCGGTGCCACGTTATCAAACCTCTCAAATGACGAAAAGCCAACGGATATATATACGATGAACCGCGGATAAACTGTATTACCGTGACGCCGTTATTGTTCCCATACTATCAAACCTTCTGGTGGTGTGGCGGTGATTTGAATTCACCATACTTCACACAAAGTGTCTCTCCATCGGAACGCTTGGCTTTGGGGCGGAAATTTGTGTGGAAAGGATACTCGGTCTGCCCTTTCAAACGGAACATTAACTACTCTCCGCACACTCCACAAACGCATTACCGCACACTTTTTGGCTTACGGGCTACGTACCACGATCGCATCGCCAGTCACCCTTCTCGTCTCATAACAACCCGGCCAGGAACTGTCGTCAGCTCATTTTTGTGTGTGTGACGTGTCGCTTGCTCCCGTTATTTAAGGACTTTCTATCTGCACCCATTGGGGAGGGCACCAGGCAATCGCGTCACTCAGAAGGTGAAACGGAGATTTGGATTTATCTTTGACCTGTTTTTATAGAGGGTGATATTATTTGTTTATCAGGAGGGTAGAAACTTCTTTCGAGATAACTTGTACACTATAAAAACAGTCACTTAGTGATGGTCGTTAGCGTTGTGAAATTGCGGACGGGTGATGACTACGGAAATACCTTCTTACGGTGGCCCATAATAAATAACACCAGCGGATATACTTTTAATTCGTATCTTCCCAGATTGTTTTTTTTTGTGGCCACTTATTTTCGTGTTTTGTAGAAAGAAAATATGTGCGTCTGGACTAAATAGCAGCTACACAGACACACGCAGGCATTCTGTAAACCCGCTGTTAGGTTCTGCAGAAAGCTGAGGACTCCAGCTTTCCAACGATCCTACGTTTAGCCGAGGGCATGAGGTTGCAGACGAGGTACAGATCGACGAGGGGGATGGGGGTGACCCATGTATCTCAAGAACAATCGAGATTTGCGCAAAACTAAGAAGGGAGCATTGCGACACATATCGTCAGCTTTCCAGTGATGCTAAATACGCCTTTTTCCGAATAGAATCAAGGCTGAAAAACGACCCCCCCTTTAAACATAGTGTATTGTTGAGGACCTGTTTTCACCCTCCTCTGCCACACCCCCAACTGCATACTTTCGGCTCCACGTAGGATCGTTCGAAAGCTGACGTCTATACGAAGCTTTCTGCCGTACCTACCTAAAGTGCTTTAGTACCCCGGTGTGTGTCGGTGTGGCAGCTACGTGGTCCAAGTGCAATTAAATACGTTCCTTCATCAATATTGGAAAACAAATTGAGCCAAAAACATTAATTCCGAGACCACTATATTCACGTATGAGGTGTTATTTATTATGGGCCACCGTAATAGCAGCAAAGAAAGGCAGACCGCGGGCGAGTTAAGGCGTGCGCAACACCGGGCTCTCTACATGTTGTATTGATTGATAGTATATAACGTTGTATGGTGCGTGACTTAAGGGACCCCTTCGAAAAACAAATATATGAGCAAATGAAAAACACATCCGTTATTATTTTTCATTTGCAATACTATTTCTGGTATAATTTCCACATTTTCGTGTCTCCCTACGGAAAACGAGCAATCAATGTGTAGTTTCAGAGGGCCTAGATCATGGTTAACATTTATTTGTGTCTCGGGACGCATATGGAACAGACGCCATGTTCACCACGAAAAGTGCCTCTTACTCGAAAACGACTCGCCATACCCCTGGTACCCAAGACGAATTTGAAAAAAAGCCGTTTCTCCGGCTGCTGGTACTGTTTTAACTCAGATTTTCGACGAGGACGCCGACCACTATCAAGAGTAGGTGAACGTACTTGAGACTCTAGTTCGACCTTCCGTAGCGTCCTACGTGGCCACAGCAGAGTGTAGATACCAAACAGGAGCTCCGCAACGATCAAAATCTTGCTGCGGAGCACTTTCGTTTCGTGATGCAAAACACAGCAATGCTTACCCTCCCTTGCATATCCAAGAGCCCCAGTACCTCCTGAAGACTATAACGAACAAGCTATACGTTGGTCGGTCGAAGGTCTGAGCATTAGAACTGGAGCTATGCCGTTTTCCTTAAGGAGTACTGATGATATGGTGTCATTATACCAGAAATAGTAGTGCTGCTGTAAAAAAAACGAAAAATATATAATTTCATTTTTCAACACTCAAGTACTCTTTTTTATATACCGAAGAGGCCCCTAAACATACGTACTACACGTTTTATTAGGGGCAGCGGCCAAAAACAGGTATATCTGGTCTGTTTACGGACACGAACAGGTACATATTAAAATCAAGTCAAAAGCGCACCCCACGAACCTGCCGTTCCTTGCAACGCAAAGTAATTGTTTTTGCACCCGAATGGCGAGCGTCAGCCCCCCCCTCTTCAACTGTTTTGTGGTTCGAGTACTGATATTGCTGTAATTATTGTTATCTTTGCCACCCGGCAATGTGCAGCATGGGCTTCAACGTTGATCACTCATAACATTCCCGAAAGCAGAAAACCACGGAAACCAAGGAAACCTATGCGCAAAGTCTAACATCCTTCAATGTTTACTTCCCGCCAATATTTATCCACAATAAGTAATTGTGTACCAGGTATAGGCCTAGTACATACTTGGGTAGGGTATTGATTTGGGTGTATGTTCTTATATATCTGGTACGTACGCACGTCCGAGTGTAAATGAGACTTAATGTTTTTAGTTGGGAACTGCTGTGATTGCAACGATTATACGAAGGGCACGAGTGAGTATCTGGAATCACAATCGGTAACAACTGCCGCTGTTATGGCTGGGGCACAATAATGCCAAGGACCTTTTGTCAAGTAGCATAATCAGACAGGTACCGTAATACGTAGCAGTAGGCGGAATATACCTCATACTTACTTGAAGGCCGTTTATCAAGAACCGCTTCGCGGCCGGCCACACAAAGCTCCGGCGTCGAACAGTAGACCAAGACCACCTTGATTTCAGGACTGCCGTCGGTGGCCATGGTGCTATACTGCTGTAGCTCTTATCCGTATGTAGAACAAGCTATAAACTCCGGTGGGCTGATCGGTGTTACTTGCCAGGTTAATTGCCCGGTGGCTCCCCCTTCTTTTTTCTGTCGCTTTCAGGAATGTTTCATGTTCTTCGTGCTCGCCCGGTGGCTACGTATGTATTCGAGTAGCTGCTATTAATAGTACGAAGAACGAACGCCTGCTGTTGTGTTCACCCATCTCAGCTCGCGACACGCCCTGGTATTCTAAGTCAACCACGATCCCGAAGGGGAGCCTTCTATCTCGTATTATTTCGGCGGAGGTGTGCAGGCAGATAATTGTGTCGCTCGAGTGGCGTGGTGCGACGTGCGAAGGGAGGAAGGGGTCGCCGCGTACGTCGGCATTTGTATAGGGGGCATAGGGTGGAATTATGAAGGGCCTCTGATTGGCTCAAAAAAGACTAAACAAACACGTGAAAGTCAGGCAGAGTAGACAAAATCAGCTGTACCTGGGTTTTCAAGAGAAAAAAACAGGTACAACGAGTTTTGGACCAATGGCAGCGCACGTGGGGTGCGTTTTTGACTTGGTTTTGAGTGTTTACCTGTTTTTGGCCGCAAACGGACCAGGTTTACCTGTTTTTGGCCGCAAACGGACCAGGTTTACCTGTTTTTGGTCGCTGCCGTTTTATTAGTGATTGTCGTTAGCGTTGTCAAATTATGGACGGGTGCTGACTGCGGAAATACCTCAGCAGCAAAGGCAGGCCGCAGGCGGGTTAAGGCATGCGCAACACCGGGCTCTATTATTCTTGATTGATGGTATGGAACGTCGTATGCCGCGTGGCGTGAATTACGTACTACGCGTTTTTAACATATGCTAACATATTTTCAAAAATATAATTACCAAAGCAAATGCCTTACCCGTTTCACACTGCCTAATCCGCAATGCCAAGCATTTAGCACATTTGATAAATCGCCTGATAGTTCCGGTGGTTTGGGGTTTATATACACATTTATTTGATATCGTACCCTGCTACACGCCGAGAGGAGCCCATTTCAATACGTTAAATTTCGAACTGCCCTCCCCGCTCTATATGTCGTCCAAGAGTACTAAAATTGTAGGGTTGTGTTGGATTTGTGTTGTTTCGAAGATCCTTCATGCACTGTGGTATGCATCACTGGGATAGATGGCTTGAAGAAGGCCGATCTTTTCTAGATCCTGTTTAGTGCACAATGTATACGCCGTACAAATATGGTTTGAAAAAAAAGCGAGGAAACAACGTACTATCCCCGTTTCAGATTGTTGAGACTAGGTTCGTAGGTGGCACCGGGTTGCCCAATCAAAGTTAATTCGCCGTGCCATCTTCGAAGCCTGCGTGGCCTGTTTCGTCACGTTCCAAGGCATTGTTTGCGACGGTTTAGGGGGTAGGGTTACACCCAAAAATGTGATACAGGTCGAACCAAAACATGCCGCTGTCCACAATGGTGGTCTACAGGTAAGGTTGACCGCCGATGTTTATCATGAGGCAGGTTCGTTAAAAATACAATCGCAGATGTTGTACTGTTATACACCGGATTTTGGAAAGTAGATGTTGATATGTCTCCTACGCGTGATGGTTGATCAGCGATACGTCTACGCGGGGCGAACCTTCTATAAATGTGTATACGTGTGGCCGCCGCATATCCGTTTGACACTCGAACAGAGAGCGCCTATCTGGTTTGGATGGCCGTCTCATGCAACCGTGTCTATTTCTTGGTATGATAAACCCTTTCCGCTCTCAGCATCGGTCGTATAGACGCCTCTCCCTCAACCACACATTGTTCCGGCCTTCCCCGCTGCAGTATTATATATCCGAACATTCTCCTGGCCTACAAGCGATTCGACTCATAAACACGAATTATGAGCCGAGCGCACCAAGGTGAGCGTCGGCACTGTGTGGAACGTTTGAGTGTCGCAGTTTCGAAGATACTGCCACGATCGTGTTTCGGACAAGTGCACTCCTGTATGAGCATGCATATCGCGTTTCACGAAAATGCCGAGTTTGAGGCATATAGCTAAATAAATGGCATTGCCAATAAAACGTCGTCCCACCGGGCGGCATTGCGACCACGCGCTATAAACGCATGAAATCACACCCGGTGTCGAGCATGTGGGATTGGCGTCTAACCCATGCGCTGGTTTACGAACGCTGCCGAAGTAAATTTTCACCCCAAAACCTACTCAGAAAATATATCAGGGGCCAGGTCCGGGTACGTACGAGGTACCAGGTCCTAGCGATAGGTGGTGTTAACGTTCGTGTATTTGTGCTGCATGTAGAGAGGTCACAAAGTAGCGGCAAAACATGTCTGGCATACAACGCCGATAAAACACTATTTCTGTCTAGAGCCACGGCCCGCTCTACATCATATGTAAGCTCTTCGCCGTTGCGTTGTGCATGATGTGCGCTCAACTCCTGAAGGAGGAGGGACTAATGCTGGACACGATACTGCATGGATGCGTCGTCACTTACGCGATTCTATTTACTTGTGGGCATGCGGCGAAAAGGCGGACGATGAAGACGAATTTCCTAAGTTATCTGACAGGCTCATCGGTTGGCTAATACTCTTCGTGGGTTGGCGGTGGTATTGTCAAAAACGAAAATATTTTTCCCCCTACGGTGCAAGACAGAACAGAAGGCGACGTCGGACTCAGTGTAAGGTCGTCAGTGTGCGATGCGCTTCGTTATGGTCCATCACTCTACGGTACGCAACATGCTCGTACGGACACGTCGAAAGCAGAGCGGTTCGGTGCGGTCCGCTTCGGTTCGGTTCAGACCTGTGTGATTCGGTTCGATTCGGTTCGGCTCGGTTCGGTTCGGCGCGGGGCGGTGCGGTGCGGTGCAACGCGGGGTGATGCAGTGGACTGTGCGGTGCGGCACGTACGCCGGTGCGGTGCGGTGTAGTCGGGTTAGATTCAGTTCAGTCCGGATAGGTACGGCTCACGCCGGGTTTCGGATTCGGCACTGGTCGGCCAGGTGCCGTGAAATATAATCCGTCACGGTCCGTGACGACGATCGTCGGTGCGGTACGGTGCCGTGTGTTGAAGTGCACATTGTGGACTTGTGTGCCCCGGTTTTGTGGGGGGAGATGTAGGGACGAACGTTCAGGGATTACTCTTCGGTGCCCTTAGCGCCCTCTGTTTGTTGTTTATGAATGGAGTATCGTGAAAATGCATAATTAGTCTCCTAATCTCAATAACAGTTGGAGTTCACGGTTCTGAGCACATATTTCAATTGCTCGTCGCGTGACTGTTCGATTGTAGCACCTCCCCGAGTCCGCAAGAAGAGCTTGTATTTAGTCAGATCTACGAACAACAAACTAAACACGACGGAGTGAAAACAAAACAAATGTTCTGCAGTACACTACCATGGCACCGGTGTTGGTGAACGAGCTAGCCAGTGAAAAATAGAAGTAACAAACTAACAACAACTGTGTCCAAGTCCCAGTACTAATAATGGCAAAACGCACGGCCCCATGATGAATCACCCACGTTGTCGACTCTTACATATTTATTGTAAACGAATGATTGAAGTACAAGTTATTCTCGTTTGGGAGTGTTAGTCGCCTTCAGTTCAGTAGATGCCGGCTATACGTCACTTGCACTCGACATCGTTGCTGACCTTAAGCATCGACAAACACATTTACACTGTCCGCAGTCCTGCACATGACTTTCGTTATTCCGGGCTGGAGCTGCCACGAGGGCTCGTCTCGGCTGCACGAACACATCTAGCGTTCCACCGTAAGGCAGTGATACATGTAGACAGATTGCGAAGCATGGGCGTCCAATCCGAAAATAACATGTCGCGCCCTCCCCGCTGACCGCGTATTGTGTTCAGGTACAGGGGTTTGCCTATGCGATGCTCGTCACGCTAGCGGGGCGTTCGTCAGTTTCAACCACAGACAGCTCTTTGGACGGCAGGGAAGAGTCCGGCTTCCTATTACCGTCTGTTACAGGAGCCATGTACCTGCTCGTCGCGTCTACAACCCATGACCTGCGTGCCGGTTTCTCGTTGTTGGTGGATGGCCCATTCACTAATCATCGCGCGTTCGGCATTAGCCTTCTCATAATGTACTGCACTATGATCACCGCAGCCATGAAGGTTCTAGTGTCCACCTCAGCCGACACTGCCTCGGTGGTGTTAAATGCCGTGACAGTCCTGATCATCGCTGATCTGGTGAGTAAAGCATCGCGTGCTCACCCACTCCTTTTTCCCTGTGGCAGGTATTAAAAACAGGCAATCAATCACATATTTAGGTCCGTTGTCAAGAAAACTATGCGCGAGCGTCAACAGAGTCGAGCTACAGACTCGGTGTATATACTCCATGAATACCACTCCTATTGGAATGGATAAACGGTTGCACGATTTCAAACCCTATCGAATTAATTACAAACTATCCGGGTGCGGGTGTTTCGTTCATATCAATTGTCTGAACATACATTGAAACACCCCGACTATTATGCGTCGAACATGGAAGCTGCGTGTTCAAGTCAAACGTTGACCTTCGCCCAACTGGACGGACGCCTAGCGAGATAATTTCGATAGATGGGGCATATATTGCTGTGCGTACTTGCCAGTAGGGTAGGCATTCGATATCGGGTACTCGACAAAGTAAAACAGTTTATTTATTAGTCAGCATCAACATTTATGGTGACGTCAAGGGTGGACATTATACGACGAATGTCACTTTAAACGCAAGCACAACGCGCCCGAGATTGTTCACCATTTTAATACACGTGTTACCGTATCCATATAGAGGAACTTATTCCTGACGTGTACGTAGTGTTTATTTGTGTACACCTATCGACGCCGCATGTTTGCCGTCGTATAAACCGTTTATGACTTGTTGCCTAAGTGTATACGGGTAGTTTTGAATCGGACATCAATAACCTCTCTACATGGTGCTCGTGGCGTTTGATTTGAGGCGAACTGTAGCTTACGGCATGTGTGGGCGGGGTCACAATAGAAAATAAAAATTTAAACCAACTTGTAACGCACTAAAACCCTGGTACTCATTTTAAAGAAAAGTAAAATTTCGAGCCTTATCGTACGCGGTTAGATATATTCCAATCAACCAGTTCACAATACGATTAGTTCCTTCCCGGCTATTATCGTTCAGACTGAACGCCCGCTATCGCGGTGATTCCCGCTGAAGGGGGGAAACACCTGGAATTGGATTCAGATAGAGGTTTCTGTACAGTGCGTAACTGTACTGAAATGGCGAAAGGGGTATCACTCTATATATGCCTGACAATTGTTTTCGCACGTATGCCGACTTAATTGATAGGACCCTTTGCAAACCGGTCGGTGTTCACACAGGACGAGAAGTCGCTCCAGGTTTTGAGGACAGTTCCTCAACCATGGAGGCTATTTTGGACGATACAATTTATCGGCATCAGCTTCGCACTGGCACTGGTCGCGATAACCCACATCGGCGATTCTTCGCCACTTTTGGAAAAAAATAACACTCTTCTCGAAACATGGCCCACTTGGGTCATATGGGGGCTAAATCCAACGGGGGTGACACTTTCCTCTATCCTGTTGAGTTGGACTTTGCAGGCCGTCTGTGAAACATTGAGTGAATCGTGGGGAAGTTTAGACGAACCATCATTCGGTTCAATAATTCAAATGGCCATTGTAGGCATATTTGCACTATTCCGGAGAGAAAAAGAACGTTTCAGAGGCCAGCCTTGCTTTTTTGTCACCCAGGGTATGTGGCTCGCTCAGGGAGTCATTTTTATGCTCTACGACCAACGGATACTAGGGACGTATGGTTTTCCTGTGGCCGTAGATATTCAACAGACTTCTACGAGTGCTGGCGGGCGAGGTGATCTTGTTATAACCGACGATAGAGCGCTTTTCATTTGCATGAACGCAGTTCTCGCCACGGGTCTTGCAGCGAAGGTTTTCACTTTCTTGCTGCGGACATGTTTCCGATCAATCCGTCCTGCGCAAGGAGAAGGGCTTGCAGACAGATTTGGTGGCTTTGCGGATTCTCGTGTGCCTTCTATTCTCGTAGGGTGGTGTATAGGGTATTGGGTCAGTTCTCTACTGGCAGTATTTGCCGGTTCTTGGCGGGGGGGGGAATGGAACAACGCCCCGGTTATTGTAACGGTTACTGCCTACGTCGTTGTACCGTGTTTTTACGTTGCCGGGATTTTCATGGTGGCTGACTCAAATTTTCTCGGGCCAGTAGTTGCAGCATTTGTGAAGCCGGCTGTGGATACTCTGAAGAGCAGCGGTAGAGTTGAACACTGGATTATGGTGACAGTATTTCGTGACACGCTGATTTCATGGACAGGGGTATGTGATGCACTTAGTTTTTCACTCAGTCACTCGTTTTAGTTCTAGCGGGAACCGAGATGCACGTTGCAAATAGTTAATAGTAAAATGTAGCAAATCTTCAACTCCCGTTGTCACAGCCTTTAGCCCCCCACCTTGTTCGCCAATGCTGGCAAACCGGCAGCTCCCGCGGGTTTGTGTGGCTCTTCAAGACATGCAGCAATTGGATCCAGGCATATTGATTGTTTTCCCTGGCTTACTTTTCCCGCCACCGCTCCAACGACGTCCCGCTGTAATATCGTCCCCGATAATCACGTATTTAACCAATATCTGCACTTCCTTAACTATGTTGTCGGTCATAGCCCAAATTGTACCCACCGACGGCGCCGTTTACGTGCAAACGTCCACTCAGCACAATTGCAGTGCTAATAATCGCGGCAGCCGCAGAGGGAAGATGACACTGGTGAGGTGCGTCAACGACATTATCGGTATTCGAGAATGTATTGGTTGTAAAAGAGGTCTTCACGGTAGAAACCAGTGTATATGTAGACCGTATATAGTTTTTAGAGACCTTGGTCTACGTCGTGAATGTTGTTGCAGAAGGTATCGATCGTCGACAAAGGATTTGTCTTGTAGACGAGGTTCTCCTTGCACCAGTAGGTTTATTACAGTTGTGCAGAGCTTGCCGCCAAGTATTGTGACGTTATAGAAGATATTTGGCCGGTAAATGAACCTCCATACGTGTGTGTCTGCTTACTTTAGGATATCGATAACTCACGCGGCAACTAACGCTGAAAACCATGCTACCAGGTACCTGGTATACGCCAAACCTCATAGATAACCCCATGGACAATATGTATTGAAAAATGACGCACATCGGGCCAGACTATATCGAGTCTTCTAGTTTTTAGATTGCCCATTAACGATACAGTTTGCCCTCGCATGGTAACTACTAACGGAGCACGGCCCCACCGCTCGCTTTCGTGCGGCTTGGCCGAGCTTCGCGATGGGTACTTATGTAAATGTTCGTTCCGTTTGAATTTTCTCCCCTTGCCGAATGTTGGCGATGGTTAGACGAGACTCAGCGTCCGGTGCGTGTCCACTACCGGGGTTGATCGCACCGGTTGGAAGTATAAAGACCGAGGGGAAGAATAAATAAACGTTGGAATATCAATCGCTACGACGACTCAACCGTTGGATTCCACGGTAATCGAAATCGGTAGCCCATATCGAGAAACTCGCCACGAACGTATTCCGCCAGAAACGTTGGTCGCCTTTTGTGCACAGTCTCCTTCGCGCAACATGGAGCCAGCCCCGCCCATATAGTTCACAGCTGCTCCACTACAGGTGTTGTGAGCCCGGGAACACCGCCTTCTCCATCCGTCCTCTCCGTAAAATACAACCACCGGGTTCTTTTCTGCACCTCTACTTACCTGGGACCCCACACCACCTCACGATGGTCGATATTTCGTTTCGCGGCCCTCGCTTCACGCTATCGCTTGTTTCACTCTGAATTTAATGGGCCAACCATTTGTACGGCCGTGGTCCGGTGCCTTTCGGCTATTGTCAAATTCCCTTTAAACTGCAAACTTGTTGTTTGCTTCGAGCACGTATCGCCAAACACAGCAGCGTAGAAGGAACACGCAGTCTCCGTGGCCATGAACTGAAGGGTATTCGATACCGGGTTTCTCCCGTTTTCATGCGATCAATGGTTCGAACGTTTGGACACTTACAACTATGACTAATTTAGATCATTTAATAAAATACCTGCCCACCATCTTCGTCACCCCTCTCTCGTATTTATCAATGGGTTTCCGCACCAGTCTCTCGTTCGGGATGTGCTTGTCGTGGAGTCCCCGAGAGTGTCGGAAATTCGAATTGGAGGGATACAAGCGCGCATACTTAATATTTTGACATGACGACGTTCGACGACGGTGTGATAGAGGTCTTATGTTCGATAATGGTCGGGTATTCTCTTCTGTAGACCGCGCGCTCACGCACACAAACTCGTCGTGGCAGTGACAGTCCGGGGTTGTGTTGAGCCGCGGGCGCTCCTGTGCGGTGGCTACACCACAATGCAGGTTTCGTCAAGGTCTGTGCGATACCGATACAATTGCTGGAACCTTAGCTGGGTTTTTACCGTCCCGCGCGACTCGGCGAGACGTACGCAATTCGTTGATAAATGGCCAGGTTGCAAGAATTATGACGCGCACAGCGGTGGCAATATGAATGCTCGTTTAAATAAATAGGTGAATTCCACAGATTTCGTTCGGACTGCACTCACGGGTTTGGGGAAACTCACGCTATGGGTGGAAAATAGTGTGAAATGAAGTCAGAGATATAGGTGTTAGCACAGTGCAGTACTAAAATGGTGAAGTTGATTCTTAATATATATGCGTATGCGGGACATAACGTTGAACGTATGCCGACAATATTGACGGGCTCCTTCCCCAACCCGTTGTTTTTCCCCCAAGATGAGAAGACTTTTCAGTTTTTACAGGCGTTTGTTCAACAGTCTCGGCTATTTTCAGCGATACAGTCAATCGTGACTAGGTACGCACTGGCGCTGTTCGCAATAGCTCACATCGGGAACTGTTCGCCATTGTTCAAGAAGAATAACGGGGTTCTCCAATAATTCCCCAATTTTTGTTAATTCGGTGGCTTAACACGGCGGCAGTAACACTTCAAATTGTTTCTGAATGAGCGAACTCCTCAACACAAAATGGTCGGACTGTCATTATTGTCATTATTGTCATTATTGTCATTATTGTCATTATTGTCATTATTGTCATTATTGTCATTATTGTCATTATTGTCATTATTGTCATTATTGTCATTATTGTCATTATTGTCATTATTGTCATTATTGTCATTATTGTCATTATTGTCATTATTGTCATTATTGTCATTATTGTCATTATTGTCATTATTGTCATTATTGTCATTATTGTCATTATTGTCATTATTGTCATTATTGTCATTATTGTCATTATTGTCATTATTGTCATTATTGTCATTATTGTCATTATTGTCATTATTGTCATTATTGTCATTATTGTCATTATTGTCATTATTGTCATTATTGTCATTATTGTTTCTTGTCATTCTTGTCATTCTTGTCATTCTTGTCATTCTTGTCATTCTTGTCATTCTTGTCATTCTTGTCATTCTTGTCATTCTTGTCATCCTTGTCATTCTTGTCATTCTTGTCATTCTTGTCATTATTGTCATTCTTGTCATTCTTGTCATCATTGTCATGATTGTCATTCTTGTCATTATTGTCATCATTGTCATCATTGTCATCATTGTCATCATTGTCATCATTGTCATCATTGTCATCATTGTCATCATTGTCATCATTGTCATCATTGTCATCATTGTCATCATTGTCATCATTGTCATCATTGTCATCATTGTCATCATTGTCATCATTGTCATCATTGTCATCATTGTCATCATTGTCATCATTGTCATCATTGTCATCATTGTCATCATTGTCATCATTGTCATCATTGTCATCATTGTCATCATTGTCATCATTGTCATCATTGTCATCATTGTCATCATTGTCATCATTGTCATCATTGTCATCATTGTCATCATTGTCATCATTGTCATCATTGTCAGTTTGAGCACTGATGGTTTGTATCATTTACCATCCGAAACGATTTCCCGACCTGAGCAAGCGACTGGGTCCGATCAACTCCCTACTGTGTAATAGAATCATGTTTTTATTCATGGCCGCCATGGAAATATTACTGCGAGATATCCCCGCGGAGCTGACGACTCCCCCGATTTTGGTCTTCCCTAATCAGGAAGCTGATGCCGACGGCTCATTCCCCTTCCACGCATACTCCGACGTTTGCATTGACGGGTTTGGCGTCGGCCCCGACCAAAAACAGTCGGAACATACTCTGTGTCTCACCCAGTCAAAATTCACCGCTCTCTCTCCTCCGCATCATCGTTGCTAGTGGTTTCCTGGGATCGTCCGTAACGATCCTTTACCAAACCCTGGTTTGCGCTAGACGCTGCCGTCTAGGAAAAAGAAAGTGTCATAAATGCAGAGTCGAACCGAGGAACCGACCCTCACATCAAGTAGATAGAACGATTCAGGCGTAGGGTCAACCGCCAGTGTGCCACGTCGTATGCATGGTGCTGGCTGCTGCCTTTGCTCCTGCCCCAGCCTCTACTGCTGCTGCTGCTGCTGGGCGGCAGGGTTGCAGTGATGCACTACAACAATAGGCTGTGTGTTGTACTCGTAACCTAAATACATAGGTGCTCACTACACTCTCGTTGTACTCAGCCACAGCGTAACGGCCATGCTGGCCAATCACGGCCGTTGTGTAACTTATAATTCAACTCAAAGATTTCATGTGGTTGGTGAAAGCTCGGCATTCATGGTCTTGCTTGAAAGTCATAACGTTGACCCCACCCCTTCGCCTGCCTAATTCTGCCTCATTCTGGTTCTTGCTGTTGGGCAGGAGGGTTGAAGCGATGTACTACAATCAGAATAGGTTGTGCTTTGTTATAGTAACATACATACATACATGCTCATTTCACCCTGTTTGTGTTCAGCAGTAGTGTAACTGCACTGCTGGCCAATCACGGCCATTTTGTAACTCATAGTGCAACTCATTACTCTCATGTGATTGGCTGAAGCTCGGCATTCATGGCCTTGCTTTATAGTCATAACTTTGGCCGAATCTATTGGCATACCCAATTATGCTTCATCGTGAGTTTTGGCTTGGATAGAACCGCCAGCAGGCGGAATGGGTCAGCCAAACTCGAAGAAGTGTTACTGGGACCGCATATATTCTATGCTGTTTGAACCCAACTTGCGGATTATTAGAACTCCCATCTGATGGTCCTGCTGTTCTGCTGCTCGCTGAACGTCCGCACGTGGTGTAGTGAGCTCGCATCGTTTTTTGTTCTCCTGGAAACGTCATCTACATGAGCGAACCACTTCTTGACCATCTCACTATCGAATCCGTCCACGTCAAGCTTCCCTTACCCCATGTATCTGACAGCCCGGTCGGCCGCCGTTCGAGAGATGCGCGGTGCGCTCGTTTGCCCGCTGCATGGCGTGTTTGCACGAGCTTGGAAGCGTGCTTGATGTTTTCGTCCGAACAGGTTACTCGAGATATCCCAAATTTTAATCACTCCTTGAAGGTAAATTTTTATTACAAAAAAATGCTTCTATTTTCGGACACGCGATCGGTGCCGTGCGGGACATCTGCCTTGGGCCCGCTTATCCTGCTTCGGCCGTGTACCCATGACCACGCACCGCTTAGGCACGAAACCCGCACGTACGGTTCTCCCACCCCTCTCGCTAGACGCCAGTGATCGTCGACACTCGTTGTCGTGTCTGACCGACGGGTCAGGACGAATTTTGGTAACAAGAAAATCCGTGACCTGCTGGATGTTCTATCTACACCGAGCTGTCCAGAGATCATTACACAGGAGGACAGAACGAGCCGATTTGTGAAATGACAGTCAAAACCAGTAATGATTATAATCATGACAGATAATCATGTGGTGTGATAATGAATATAATAATGTCGGATGATAAAGATTACGGTGATGAGTATTCGTACTAAGCAAGCTTGAAAGCGAATTACCAACACGCTTCCCTTCGTGTTCCTTCCTACTGCTGTCGTGGCAATAGCGACTTTACTCTTTAATCGTGGCAATCCCGATTTTGTTATTACGGGTTGTGGGATTCCTCCATGAGCTTACCGACCAGAACCACGAGACGTCTCAGAGGACGAGGGGTGACATTTGCAACGGCACCGCCTCGAGCGCGCGGTCGTGGCTTGCTTGAGGCCTGATCTTCGCCCATGGTCGAAAGCCGTAAGAAAAAATCACGGTAAAAAAAACATGGTCGAGAGAATATGAAGGCATTTTTCAGCCGAAACAGAAACGAAACCCTAAAGGGATAAAAAGAACAAATCGATCGTTTTTTCTTTTTGCGATACTACGTATTTCAAGTACAATTTCGACCTGTCACGACTCAATACCAGACACGACATATCTCCAGTTCTAATGCTCGAACGTACAGTCTTTCAGACGTTTTCGAGAGCGTAGGTCATGAGCGACCTTTTTGTCTCAGGGGCCGGATCGATTCGACGTCTCTTGCATCACGAAGCGTGCCTCTTACTCAAAAATGATTCCCCATACCTCTGGTGCACAAATATAATTTAAACAAATGGCAGTTTCGCCGCCTACTGATTGATGCTGCTTTTATTAAGAGTTTCGACGAGGACGCCAGACACCAGTGGGCAAACCTACTTTGTGGCCATGGTGTGACCGTCCGCAGAGTCCCACGCCGCCACAGCAGACGTAGACACCAAACAGGAGCTCCGAAACAAGAAACCCATTTTTTGGCGGCTGAGCACTTTCGTTTCGTGATGCAAACACATCAATAATGCCTGCCCTCGCCTGCAGATCCACGAACCCTAACCCCTCGGAGGCTATAGCGAACAAAATTCACGTCGGTCGGGAGCGTGTGTGAAGAACCGGAGTCATGCCGTGGGTTGGTGTGGGGTGATGATATACCTAGTATGGTGATACTGTACCAGAAATGGTGTAAACAAGACGAAACATTTGTCATTCAAAACACTCAAGTACTCTTTTCTGTTTCGAAAGAAGGGCCCCCTAAAACGACAGCACCCGTAATCACTTGTAGCCACTTATTACTACAGTAGCGAAGGTGGTCGAAAAAATATTTTTCGACACCTCACACGACCCTCCCGACAGGGCGGGGGGCCCCCTTCCTCTACGCCTGAACAATAAATAGATAAAACTCAACACAGGGGACCGTATTGAGCCGCCCCCTCTCACCCTGCCTGATACAATGCCTTCCATAGTACTACAATTCCACCTGACACCGTCCCCTCCCTCTACGATATACAATTGAACGCAGGGAACTGTAGAGAGCCGTCCGCTGCTTGATACAAGGCCTTCCATAGTACTGCAATACTACTTGGCGGCGCTGCGGCCTATACGAGTAGGCCGGCCGCAACTGCGTAGTTACAGCGACTGCAGCAGTAGTGAGCGGAAAAAAAGAGCTATGAGCTCGCTCGAAGGTGGACCAGAAGGCCCCGAAGAGTCGTGGGATCGGCATGCTTTGCATGGAAGGTCGAGTGGGTTTTGTTCTCGCTTCGGCACATTGTATTCTGTCGAGAAGCTTCGTCGCACAAACATGCAGGTTCCTTCCTTCTTAGCAGATAGATCGATAGACCCCAGGTAGGCATCTTCGACACCTGTGTATATTGCAACGATAATCAATCAGTGAAACCAACCGCTTACCCTGCTGGTGTCAATGACATCTTGCCTTTCCTCATTCTTATGTACACGTCGTGTACGTCACTGTAGGAGACATCGTGAATAGTGTTCGACACTCACATATTACATCGTGGCAAAGCAGAACAATCATGACAGGTAAAATATATCGCACGAGGGATGAATGTGTGGTGTCATGTTACGTTATTTGACCCGATGTGAGCGTTTGCGCCTCTCCTGTACGCTGTCACACAAATCACATACATACACCGATGCACGCTGGATACACTGAACACACAATGTTGTTAAGAAATAATATTGCGAGCCCTCCGGGGTTGTTAGGTGTATGATATCCAAATCCACGGCCGCCCCTTACAGTAGTGAAATAGAAACAGTCGAAATGGTTACACAGACATGTTTCAAATTAATTGACCTAATTCGAACTATTAGTAGTTTGTCTCGACAGTTCCAATCAGTTTACAGAACCCAATCTGATTTGCGCAGAACACTCCAATTAATACACCCCAACCAAAATCAGTTGGTTGGGCCATTCCAAATCATAGACAATACCCAAGTACTACTATGATACACATAATACACCTTTGAAATAAGAACTGTCCACGGTATGGTCCATGCAGTACGATTTAGCAATTTAGCCTATAACGTTCCGGGTCATCACGTTCGAAATACAGCGAATTGGGCGGCAATGCTGCTACAGTTGTTGTCACAAGGGCCGAACAAACAAACACATGTTTTCTTAGCATATTTTTTGTTCGCCCGCACTAAAATCAAGTACATTACAGCTTGCCAAATAACAAGAGAGTATCTAATCAGGCTTACTTGCCTTTTTTTTTTTTTGTTTTTCAAAATCGAAATAGTGTTCCTACCGGAGAATGACGAGATGAATCGTTTTCCCCCTTGTTTGTTTCAAGGACCATGATGGTGGCGCAGGCACCGTGTCGGACGGGACGGGATTGTTTTGACCGCCGTAGGCTTAAAGAAGTTGGGCCCCCGTTGCCAACGGGACGGTACCCCGTCGTCAGCTTTTCTGCTCCGGTTGTGACGGGATAGGACTGGATCTTTTTCGTTCTAGACGGGACGGGAACGGGACGGGAAACGTCCACATGCTTTCTAGGCGGGATGGGAACCGGAGGGGAAGATGGGAGTTTCTGAACTGATGGAGACGGGATGGAAATTGAATATGCCTCAGGTTTTTCAGGCGGAATGGAATGGGACTATCGCTTTTTATAATGGGACGGGAAATATCGGGATGCTTGCATTTGTCGATGGGAGAAACAACGGGAAAACCACTGAGGATGAGTGGAACGTTGCCAACGGGACACATATCCTCAACGGGACGTACACCCCACCTCCCCCACGCCTCGTTACGAACTAGTAGTGGCTACCGCCGCGTACACCGGCACCTACATGCAGTAAGGTGTCAGATGCTGGCAATAAAAACTACAAAATAAAGTTAACATTTATAATAAAATATGTACATATTATGTCTACATATGTACTTCGTATATAGTTAATGCCGTCATATTATTGTGAAGAGGATACATTGCGTGCAAACACGATTATTCTGGAAAACATTAGTTGACACAAGATACTAAAAGGACACGACGTAGGAACTGTTCGAAAATTACAACACTACTCTGCACTCAAGCTGCACTACTTGTTGTTTTATAAAGACCTGTCAAACAGAGACGGAGACATCAAACCTGCCTGTGTTTTTGTTGAAAACAGAACAAAAATACGAGACGCTCCCCGCAAAGTGAGTAAACATAACCCCGCTTTGCTTCATAGACCAATCGAAAGACACGGGATTGCCACCGATCGCAAGTTACCCACTTCGCTGTGCCGGAGGCTCAGCAGCCGAGCCGTCATCGATTGAATCCGGCACGAAGAATGCGTGTGTAGTATGTGATCAGCGGCGGAGAACTTGCACGTGCGTGCCAGGCTATTCGATTTTGCACGTACATTCAATACGGTTATATGTATAGCAGGAGTTGTTGTTGATATGTATGGCCTACATGGTACCAAATGGGCCCCAGGTGGGCCTCCGGCGGCTCCTGCGGGCTGCGGAGGGTTGACTATATTTCTGCACTTTGTGGGTGGGAGCAAGGTGCCAAATGGGATGGGCCCACTGCGGGGTCAAAGTACCAAATAGGAACAGGGGGCCAGATGGTGCAAAAGTACGTACAGATTGGGACAGCCCACCACGCACGTGCAATTATACGGATGGTGGACTGGGTGCGTCCTCTCTCCAAACGTTTAACAAAAATATGACCTTTACTGTAAGTTTACAGAGGCGACAGGCGACAGCGTACCATAACAACAATCAAAAATCAAGTACAGGATTCACCTTCAACTTGCACTAAAACTGCACGTATTCTACGTAAGTTGTTGTTGTTGTCTTCGCATTAAAAACCGTGCCAGTCTCTCTATCCAGTACCTCCAGCTGTCCGCCCTTATTCAACACTTGACACGGTCGATTCCCGTGGTCACAGTCTAACTTACCCATAAAAGGAACACTGAAATAAAGTGGAACCCGAAGGGTCCGCAAAGCGATCAAGGTCAGTCACAAACAGATAGTCTGGAGCCCTCCGCTCCCCTCTACACGGAAGTCCAAATTGGAGATTTAGGAGGTTGGGTGGGAATCACAAACGGAAGGAAAATGGGAACTGATAATGGGAGTAGCATGTATGTCCACAATAGTCATGGGAACGGGAGTGCGTGCGGGAATAGTGGGACGGAAAACAGGTGGGACGGAAAACAGGTGGGACGGGAGGAAGTATCCTGCAAACGCGATGGGAAGTAATGGGGCTGGAGTGAGCATCCGGCACATTGGGTGGGAAGCAAGGTGGGGACGGGAAGACGGGAGGATAAAACTGTAACTTACGCCATATTGCGAGCAAATGGGGTAGGAAAAGCGTGATTGGACGGGACGGGAGATCTTGGACGGGAGACATTTCACAACGGGATGGGACGGGAATACACGTCCCATCCTATCCCATACGATAATTTCCGTCCCGTGTACTCCCATGATAGCCCTTGTTTTTTATGGTTGGCTGGGTGGTTTTCTCGTTCGATTGGTCTGCATGTGACGTCCCGGACACTATTTTTGGTGTTTTTCTCCGTCAAAAGTTATGTTTTTTTTTAAACACCTGGGAAAAGTTCGAAGTTGCGAATTAAACCCCCCCCTCGTGACCGCTCTCGAAAAGAGCGGCTTAAAACGACACACCTACTGGGAATGGAATCCATCCGTGTTTTCTGGTTTATTGGTCGTGAAGAGTCAAATAACGAACAACAAAAAAAACAATATCCCCCTTCGCGAGGAGATATATACATACGTAGACACGCTTCAGGAAGGAGTGTTGTTTAGTGTCAGAAACAGCTCTCATCACCAAAGATCGGGAATGACGGCACGTCACCAACAAAACGAGTAGCCGTCACAGCGTACAGCGTATGGCCGCAGTGTCTGCACTAAAACCTAGTAGTTACGTGTATATTGACGTCACGTCACACGAAAAAAATGCCGTATTGCCGCCACGTCAAAAGATAAATCGCCGTCAATCCCCTTCTTTGCTCACCTATAGAAAATGATTTTTGGAATTATTCGTCTGTATTGACAAGACATCATCTATATATGTATTATAATAAGTAAAAAAATGTTGATTTCGACGGTATTGCCAAAAAGTACAAAGTTATGACAGCATATGCCTCCGTATCTTGATACTTCTGAGCGTGAGTTCACAGATCGAGAAAATCTGGAAAATCAAAACATAGGCTCCGATTCTACTACTACTTCTTCTGCTGTACGAGTCTACTCTACAAGCACGCGCGGCGATCGACGCATATCCACACAGACAGGCAGTGCACCGGTAAGTTGACTTTATAATTGGTGTGGGCTCGGTGTTTGGACGCGAATCTACTATTAAACAGCTGTAAACGTCTGAATGGAGGTGTCAGTTCACTTTCCTCACTACTTGTACGAGTAGACCCCGGGCGTTGTTTTGCGTTACGTCTGCGACTGTAACCTATCTGTCTTCTTCTACTGTAGTTGTTTGTACGACATTTCCAGTAACTGTGAGAGTTATGCTCAGAGATCAATTAATTGTTGCGTGCCACAAGGTACCACCGGTTATGCTCATACTACTGCTGTGTTTCTTTCTTAGTGTGCTTTCGTCTTGAATGCTAGTGCAGGTGTTGGCGGTATAGACACACTTACAGATATCTCGCCCAGGGATCCCTCATCCCTGCACTCTCAGAGCTCCCACTTCGAACACCGCCTCCGTTGATTACTTGCTCATTCTCTCTCTCTCTCTCTTTGTTCCCTATATACTTTAGTTGGCGAGAGGCTTCTTCCTCTTTCAGTTTTGGGTTCGTGTGTGTGCCCAGACAGCACGGCAGCGCGGGCGAGCCCGGCGCCATCGCGGGTATGGGAGGGCGCTGGCCAGTAGAGGGGGGGTCAGAAGGAGCGCGGTCGCCTTTTTCGTGGCTAGGCGTGGCGTGTCCACCGAGACACGAGGGAAGCATGAAGGCGCTTTGTCTGCGTTGCTGCTGCAGCATGTCCGAAAATATAAGGGTCGTTTGGTCCTGTAAAATAAAATTTAAGCGTTGCTTATTTATCGGAACAAATAGGATTTAAAGAGAAACCCCGGCAGTTTGAACACCATCATGATGGAGCGGGCGAACGAGGGCCACGGTGAGCACCGGGCTCCATGCGAGGCGGGCCACGGGGCTCACTGGGGCAGAGAGGCAGTAGAGCTTGACCCGGACCGAATCGATGGCGACGTGATCGCGGAGGGACGGGGAGCATCAAGGCTGACAGAACGCGAAAGACGTCAAACTTTTTTTTGTTTTTTGCGGCGCAATGATTGATTTTTTTTTCTTTTTTTCGAGTACGAGTACGTACGAGTATACTCGTATGTACGTACGTACAAATGTGTACGTCTTTCTTCTTTCTCAGTTTTGTTGATTTCCTGTTTTTCGTACTTCACAACTTGACGACCGAGCTGTGCTGTGCTTTCTCTTTCATACATACAAAGTACGAAGTAATATATACCACCGTTCGTTGTTGTTGCACTACCACACATACTCACGAAGGTACAAATCACACACACCACAGCAGGCAGCGCAGCGCCGTGCTGTGAGCCGTGTTGCTGTGCTTTCTCTTTCGATCATACAGCTTCTTTGTTGTCCTGGAGCATGGAGCTAGTGTGCATCCCGAGCATGTTTTGCATGCATGTCAAGTCCGCCGTTTCTTCCCTGTGCACCATGAACCTCTTACCATGAACCTCTTGGCATTTTCAAGTCGGTGCTTTTGCTTGTGCACTACACATCATGGGCCTCTTCCGCCCTTTTCCTTGCGCGAGCGTAGCGGGCGGCGTCAGCCGCCCGCGGAGCGGAGCCCTTGTATAATATACATACATACACAAGGCACCCTCTGTGTCTGCAACCTTTCCCGAGAAACGCCGTAGGTTTACTCCATGGAGCGAGTGACACAGCAGTGACAACGCATGCATGATGTCACAATTAAACCTACTGCTGCTGCTGCGGTTCTAATTTTGAGTATATTTTAGAACATGAAGGATGTCCGGCGTGGTCGATAAATCGTACACCAGTAATGATACGTATACGTATCATATACGCCTTTTTGTTTTTTGGGCGCTGAACTTATCGCGGTGAAACCATGTACGTACGTAGGTATCAGGCACCTGGTATGATATGATATTTGAACTGTCTGTGAGATATACATGATATTGTGCGGTGGTACCGCCAATTCTTGCGAATAATGCTTTCGAATACTCGTAGATAAATCTCAAGCTGAAAATAGAATAGGTCGTATTATATGAAATATATGTAAGAACGAAAATATTGAAAAAAAAAAACTACGTGTACCTCGAGGGTGGTCGATTTTTTTTTTTCCGACATCTCACAGAATTTGTTGCTCGTTAGGGAGGGGGGGGGTTCTAAAACCAAGTGAAAAAAATGAAACTAACGTTTTTTTGGTATTATTAATATTAATAGTACAGATGAGTCTGGATGAGTACGTAGGCATATTTATACGTATACTCGAATATAAATGGATATGCACGAAAGGGAGAATGGGTTTGTGCCTATAACTTGCCTATACGTACACCTCTTTTAGTTCCGCCTGTGGTTTTCTTCTTCCGGGGTGCTTATTCCTACCGGTGTGGAGTGTTTGCGTTTTTTTAATTACTTTTATTTACTTCTCTAAAAATTCTCCAGAAGGGAGGATTTGAGGTAATTGGAAAAACACGGTAACTTTTGCCTCTCAGTTTTATTGGCCTACACGCACCGAACATTCTACCGACGCAGAACGCCCGAAATTATGGGAGATGTCTCCCATAGGCCCCATCCTTGCTGCTTGCTCTACCCAACACAAAAACCGGTGGGAGCACAGAGGCTCGAGAGGTGTAGCTAGAGTATGATACGGACGAGCGGTGCTGGAGTTTGCTAACGGGGCGCCGGCGGACTGCTGGCGACCCGCTACGGTACGCCTTCGCCGGCTTGGTGTCGTGGAGGATGCGCCGTTCAGAAAGAACTACTCGTATATACGAGTACGAGTTACTCGTACGATGTACGAGTTACTCGTACGATCTGCCTTGCTTCTAGAGCGCGACAGGATGACAGATCGTCGTGTATCAATTCAATTTCACCAAACTGCGGTAGCAGCAGTAGCAGCACTAGCAGCAGCGGCGGCGCGCCGCCACGGTCTATATATGCCGGGCGCCGGGCGGGCATGGAGCAGGGCTTGCCGGCGCGGTGTCGTGCGTAGGTCGAGGGCAGCAGCAGGTGCACCACACGACGACAAGAATAGTCGGGCGCAAAATCGAAAAAAGCAAAAAAAAACGCAAGCTGTGGCTTCTGCTTCTCTGCTGCTGCTGCTGCTGCTGCTGCTGCTGCTGCTGCTGCTGCTGCCTCTGCTGCTGGGGCTGCCGATGCTGCTGGGGCTGCCGCCACGTAGCTGCAGCCACCTGTGCTGCTGCTTGCGGTCGTGGGATAGCACCTGCGGCACTGCGGTTACCGCTGCCGTCTCCACCTTTGCTGGGCTGCCGTTCCTCTCGTACGCTACTTTTTGTTTTCGTTGTTTGTTTGGTTTGCCGCATTGCCTCACCCCACTTCCCTTATCATTTTCGGAGGCGTCGCGTGCAGGATTTTGTTTACTTCTATCGCAAACGCACCGAAACCATGAGGGGAAGGGAATTTACTTTTTCGAGCGGAAGGAAAGTATAATTTTGTTTTACTTCTATCGCAAACACTCCGGTGATCAACGTTGAAACTCCCATCACCCATTAAGCTAAACAATGTAAAAAGTTAAGGATGGCAAGGCTGAGACTTCTATTAAGAAATGAACAGTGCCTTCGGTCATTAAACAATATGAGTACTTGGGCTGACTTGAGTGTTGAACAAAAAGTAATAATCGTCTTTTACCCAGCAGCAATATACCATTTTTGGTAAAATAACACTATTAACATTATTATTATTATTATTATTATATCAGTACGAACTCCTTACGTAACCCGGCATAGCTACCTACCCTTCTCATTCTCAGATCTCCGACCGACCAACGTATAGCTTGTTCGTTATATGTACAGTTATGTTTGTGAAATTTTCGCACTTTTCGCAACTTTTCTCTTCGCACGAGCACTTTTCGGCTAAACGTTAAGTACCCCGACACGGGAGGCCCGGCCGGAAACATTGGTCGAGGTTTGAGCCCGATCCGAGCACTGTACCTCGCGTGGCGGGCGCTCAAACTTTTTTTTCCCGCGGGAGTGGATAAGCCGATTTCCCTGGTTTCTCTGCTTGAGGCTTTTTTTACTACGTACGGGTTAGTAAATAATACGTAATGTCCTGTTGTTTGCCCTGATTTCACGAGCTGGTCATGCGCACACACAGGAGAGCGCAGACATATCGGTATACCGCGGACAGGTAGAAACAGAACATGCAGAGAGCACAACGTTACTACTCTGCATAAGCACCAGCAGCAGGTAGCACCGTGCGTGGGTGATACACCCATCTGCGCTGTACTGCTGTGGCTAGCTGTGTTTATCGGAGCAGGCGGTCCGTAATCCACCATCTACCTTTCTGTTGTGCTGATATGTGTGACTGACCCACTCTCACTTTGGCCTGAAATGTAATGGTCGCTTTGATCAAATAGGAGTACGTACCTCAACTGTTCATACGTACATATCTTTTTTTTGTTTCTTTCCTGAAGCTCACTTCAGAAATCTACAAGACATCAGACAATATGCAGCAAACACAAACGAGGTCACAGCCCCACCTAGAAGTACAAGCAGCAGACAATACTGTGGCGGGTCCGCCGTGTACTGCTGTGGCTATTAGTGGTTGCTTCATCGGAGGCTTGCATCCGTAATCAGCAATCACCACCACACCTCTCTCTCTCTTCTGCGCTGCTGCCTGCTGCCTGCCTGTGCTTGCATGGTGTATGTGCGGCCTGTCGTGCATCTGGCGCAAGCCGCGACAAATAATAATGTACCGGTATTTGGGCAAATCATTTCTTGATGTTTAATTATTTATTTTCAGGTGCGGGGGTGCAATTTGGGCAAAACAAAAAATAATTACTGTAGATCGCATTTCCAATTTTAGTATTTCGTACCAGAAATAGAGTTAATTAAATATTTTCGGAGTTCGGGCACACGATACATATATAAGACAAACAGCAAACACAAACCAAGTGGATTTCTTACGTAGTAGGCAGGTGTGGTCGAGAGTTTCAGCCCCTTCTTCGATGCATCCTTTTCTACTTCTGCAAATAAATACTATCCCACCACTACTGCTGTACGAGCACTGCTGTGTCCCATGTGTCACGTGTGCGTGCGTGTGCGGTGTGTGCTGTGTGTCATAGACCTTCCATACTTTGAGCGCCACAACGATAAACTATTGACAAATATGATAACATGTTTGGCGAGGTCACTAACAAAAATCTCTGAGAACGATCGAGTCAATAGTAGTAATGGTTCCATCATATTTCCGAGTATGTTTTATCCCCAAAAATGCAGGTGCAGTTTTTAAAATAATATTTGTACAGCAGTAATACGCAGATATTTCATAACGTCGTATTTATGTAATATCAGTATACAATATGATATGCGTATGATACAATATCGCATGTTGTTGTATTAATAGTAGATTCTCGATTTGTCCTTGCGCCACTCCCCCAGGCACGTCCCGGAGGGGAACCTTGTATCAAAGTATAATTGTGATTTTTTTGCCCGGCGGCGCGTTTTCGCGCCTCGCCCTCCCGGCCGAGCTCGCCGGCGCCGGGCTCGGCCCGCGGGGGGCCGGCCGGGGAGCGCGCCCCCCGGGCCTCGCCCTCGGCCGCGGCCCGTGGCCCGCGCGGGGCGCTCGCGAAGCCGAAAAATAGAGTCGGTTTCCCGGGGTACCCCGTCCCACTCGGTCGAGCCGAGCAGGGCAACGTGAAGCCCGGTCTCCGCGGCAAGCGGGTGATTTCGTGATTTTGCCATGTCGGTTTCAACACGACGAACAAAGGAAGGCACACCGACGTGCACATCGAGCGGCATCGAACATCTGCACACATGCAGCAACAGCAGCGACGCGACAGCATCTCTGACATTGTGCAGGCGTATGGTTATGACAGGGGGCCATGAGCATGCTGCTGCATCAGGTGTGTCTCCGACGAAACGAGGGATCTCACCGCATCGAGTTTTTTAACGCACCAATTTGTCCGAAAATTTAAGAAACGTTTTGTAATTGTTTTGAAATCCAAACGGTGGTAACATTTCCGGGCATAATAGTAAATGTAGGGTACCTGGTAACCTGGTGCGTATCATGCGTCCTCTGCAACAGATACAACCACAGCAGCAGCAGTGTCATGCTCGTAGGGGTGTCAGTCTACCGAGTGGTGCTGCTTCTTGCTCTCGCTCTGCTATATTGCGGCGTACCAGGCATGAGACAACAGCTTGCAGGCGCAGTATGATGATACTCGAAATGGTACTTCTACAGAGTGCTGCTGCTGCGGCTTACCCTGGATGTGTATGAACTCATGAGCACGAACCAAAGCGGCAGCATGACATGTATCATGTATATACGTGTGTTGTTTCAGGGTTGTTGTACCAGCATACATAAGCACACATGTGCGCACACACCAGGTGCGCGTACTCTACAGCATTACGACGAAGTACACCAGTGTCGCTGCTGCTTCCTGCTGCAAGTAGTGGATACACAATAAGTGGTGTTTCCTGCTGCATACTGCTGTTGTTACTCCTATTGTTGTACGATAGATCGAAAGGGACAGCATGTACCTGTACGTGTGTTGTTTCAGGGATATTGTGTCAGCATACGCACAAACGTGCGCACACACCAGGTGTACATACTCTACAGCATTACGACGTACTACGGCAGTGTTGCTGCTGCTTCCTGCTGTAAGACTTACACAACAGGTACGTGGTGATTCCTGCATACTGCTGTTGTTGTTACTCCTTTTGTTGTGCGATCGATCGAAAATTTGATCCTCACTTACGTACTGCTGTACCTATGCAGCACATGGTGTGTGGGTGAGTTGGTGGGTGGATGGGTGGGTGTTTGAGTGGGTGCGTGGGTGGGTTGGTACGTGGTTGAGTGCTGTCGTGTCTGCGATGTCCCTGATTTGTGTTGTATTATCTTTACCCGCCAGTACGATACAGCAGCCCCATGCTCCTCACCTACGCACTACTGTACTACTCCTGTACTGTTATAGCGCGTGGTGTTTGGGTGGGTTGGTGGCTAGGTGGATGGATGGATGCTTTGGTGGGTGGGTTGATACGCGGTAGAGTCCTGTCATGTCTGTGGGTGGGGCTTCCTGCTGCAAGTAGTGGATACACAATAAGTGGTGTTTCCTGCTGCATACTGCTGTTGTTACTCCTATTGTTGTACGATAGATCGAAAGGGACAGCATGTACCTGTACGTGTGTTGTTTCAGGGATATTGTGTCAGCATACGCACAAACGTGCGCACACACCAGGTGTACATACTCTACAGCATTACGACGTATTACGGCAGTGTTGCTGCTGCTTCCTGCTGTAAGAATTACACAATAAGTACGTGGTGATTCCTGCGTACTGCTGTTGTTGTTACTCCTGTTGTTGTGCGATCGATCGAAAGTTTGATCCTCACTTACTACGTACTGCTGTACTGATGCAGCACATGGTGTGTGGGTGAGTTGGTGGGTGGGTGGGTTGGTACGTGGTTGAGTGCTGTCGTGTCTGCGATGTCCCTGATTTGTGTTGTATTACCTTTACCCGCCAGTACAATACAGCAGCCCCATGCTCCTCACATACGCATTACTGTGTACTGCTGTACTGTTATAGCGCGTGGTGTTTGGGTGGGTTGGTGGTTAGGTGGGTGGATGGATGCTTTGGTGGGTGGGTTGATACGCGGTTGAGTCCTGTCATGTCAGTGGGTGAGAACTACTAAGATGCCCCCGCTTTTTGTTTTGTTCTTTTGTTGGGCCGCTACAAGGGCTCCACACAGATGCCGGCGACCGGACAGGAAATTTTTCATAGTGGAACAACCTCTTCCATCTACAGTACCTGCCCATCTGCCCCAAGATACGTACTGCTATTTGTTCTTGTCCGCTATATACCGGCCCCGCTCTGGCATACTACAATGATATTTTTATTAGGGCAGTAACCAAAAACGGGTATACCCGGTCGGTTTTCACTCAAAAACGGGTACAGCCTGGAATCAAGTAAAAAACACGCCCAGCGAGCCACGCGATTGGCCAAAAGAAAATTGTACCCATTTTTTGAGAGATAACGTCCCGGGTACAACTGTAAATGTCTAGTATGCTTGGCTTTCAACCGTTTTTGGTTATATATTTTGCTCTAACCACTTGCCTACAGTGTTCCTCGCTCTCCACTGGGTCTGAGACCGCTCTTTCGTTGTTTCATTTTCTTCCAAGCTTTTTCACAATTCACTTAAACTATATTCAACCATTTTACGCACCTGGGTACGTACGTCTTCGGAGTGATACGACCATCCACCTACGTATATATGATACGACTGATGTATTTTTACTGTACTCGTAATATGACTGCTGCTGTAGTATAGGGTGTATTTCAGGTACCCCCTGAGACCAAGTAAAACACACATACATGCGTGCCGCCAGAACCCTCTGCCTCTAACACCCCTGACCCCTGACCCTGCTCCCGATTCCACCCGGACCTGAGCCCTCCAAACATAATCTGGACACGTTTAAGTGTATTGTTAGGTGCCGAAAAGTGTGCCTGGTCGTCATTACCCCTCAGAAACGGGCACGATGTGATTTTGGCCAATCTATCCCGTGATGGCTCGTGGGATGTGGTGTTTTGACTCGATTCCATGCTGTACCCGTTTTTTACTCCTACCGGCGCGGGTGTACCCGTTTTTGGTTATTTCCCATTTTGGTATGATGTACGAATCTACCACAAGAACGTTGTGTTTTTTTCCCTTGGACGGCGGAAAATGTACCCTTTACTACGAGTAGTAGTACCCTTTACTACGAGTAGTAATAAGTAAGTAACCTCAGCTGCTAGCTGTACTGCTTTGCCGTACGCTACATGAAGCAGGAGTGTGCTGCTTCTATTGCTGAACGTTAACTGCTGTGTCGCAGCAGTAGTTGTTGGTGCTGGTGCTTGCTGCAGGTACGTAGGTACTACAATTAGTAGCTCTGCTTGTGCTGCTGCTGCTTGCTACACTGCTCGCTGCTACTGCTTTTTACTTGCTGTACTGCTGCTAGCATATACCAGGTACTGTTTTTGCAGAACGTAATGCGAATATATTTTACTACCGTTTGCTGTACGTATACGAGAAAGACATGCTGCTTGCTGTGGTACATACCGCCATGTCTAACAACCGAAACATGTCAGGAAAAACAACGTGACATTTTCGCCGATCGTGATATTGTTTCACAAACTATGACAATGACAAGTTTAGGCAAAGACAAGAAAAACTGCCGTCGCGATTCTTGACAAAAATAACATGTTTTTTTAGTGTGGTAAGACCGCCAATTTCCTTATAAATTAACAAAATACGCGTACGTTAGCAAAAACCGTTTTACTACGATTACCGCTGAATGGAGAGTACTCGGTTTCCCCGTTTTCTATGATTACAGCTGGATGGCGATAGCTCGGTTGTTCGGTGGGACATGCCAGCTTGCGTCACCCCGCGGGGAACACCCCACTCCCCGAAGGGGAGCCTTGTATGTATAGTTATGTTTGTGAAATTTTCGCACTTTTCGCAACTTTTCTCTTCGCGCGAGCGCTTTTCGGCAAAACGCTAAGTACCCCGACAAGGGAGGCCCGGCCGGACACATTGGTCGAGGTTTGGGCTCGATCCGAGCTCTGTGGCTCGCGTGGCGGGCGCTCGAAGTTTTTTTTCCCGCAGGAGTGGATAAGCCGATTTCCTGGGTTTTCTGCATGAGGCCGTGTTTTGTACGTACGTGCCAGTAAATAATAACGTTCTTTTTGTTTTAGAATTCGTCTGTTTTTTGCTCTCTCACATGCACACGGGCCAGAAACATGTACTCGTACCAGATAGACAACAGACAACATGCACAGGGCACGGCGTTACAGCGTTGCCGCCCACACCAGTAGTAGGGGAACATCGTGCGTGAGTGGCACATCCATCTGCGCTGTATTGCTGTGGCTAGCTGTGTCCATCGGAGGAACCTGCGGTCTAGAATCCTCACCATCTATCTACGTACCTTTTTCTGTTCTGCTGCTATGTGTGACAGACCCACGCTTACTATGACCGGAAATGTAATGACCGCTTTGAAAAAATAGGAGTACCTCAACTACTGCTGTCCTTATATTTTCCGGGGTTTTTTGTTGTTCCCCGAAGCTCACTCCAGAAATCCACGAGACATCAGACACCATGCAACGAATACGAACAACGCCACAGCCCCGGCTAGAAGCACAAGCAGCAGACGTGCCTGTGGCGGGTCCACCGTATACTGCTGTGGTTATTAAGTATAGTGGTTGCTTTATGCAGGCTTGCATCCGTCATCAGGCTTCTGCTGCTGCTGCTTGCTGCTGTTGTGCTTGCATTATGTATGTGCGGTGTGCGACCTGTCGTGCCTCTGGCGCGCAACGACAAATAATACTGCTGTACCAGTACAAGGAAATTGTATTTTTAAAAACATAGTCAAACGGTCAATGTCCAATTTCAAATTTGAAGGATTGAGTTCGACCCTTGGCGATGCTTACGTATACCCTTTTTTTTCTACTTTTTTTCCCTATTTTTTTTGTATTGTACGTAACAAAACCAAGTGGGTTTCTTAGGCAGGTGTTGTCGAGAGTTCCAGCCCTTTCTTCGGTGCACCCTTTTCTACTTCTTCTGCAAATATTATCCCACCACCCCTGTACATACATGTGTCACGTGTGCGTGCGTATACGGTGTGTGCCGTGTGTCATGCGTGCATGTATGTGCAGCGTATCACGCTTGGAGTATTTTCAAACATTTTTTTGCCGGGAGTCCTCGGTTTTGTGCGGGATGGGCTTTCCTTCGCTTGAGCTCCACAACAATTAAATATTGGCGAATACGTTTGGCGGGATCTCTAACAGAGTCAATCGTAGTAACGGTTCCACCATATTTCCGAGTATGTTTTTCATCGCCAAAAATACAGGTGCAGCTCTAAAAAGGTCTGCATTTATGAACAGTAGTAGTACCAGATATTTCAAAGCGTCGTATTCATGTACTACGAATTGAATACAATATTATATGCGTATGATTTAATATCGCATGCTGTTGTAGTAGGTTTTCGATTCGTCCTTGCGCCACTCCCCTAGGCACGTCCCGGAGGGGAACCTTGTAATATGTATCTTTGTATGTGTGTGTTCTTCACACCAAACCTTCCTTTCTACCCGTCGACATCCAGCACACCCAGTGTCCGTGCCGATTCTTTATCCTAAAAAGGTACCAGTTCTGTGGTCACAAACTACGACAAACAGATGCTACGCTCAGTGCAGTAAGCAGGTCAGACAATGCAATGCCATATACGACAGGCAAGACCTACCCTGCTAGCAATCCAGGTGCATGAAAGAGAAAACAAGAAAAAAAAATCGTATAAGACACATATATGTATGGTTATGTTTGTGAAAGTTTCTCACTTTTCGCAACTTTTCTCTTCGCACGAGCATTTTTCGGCAAAACGCTACGTAAGTACCCGACACAGGGAGCCCAGCCGGACACGCTGGTCGAAGTTTGAGCTCGATCCGAGCACTGTAAATCGCGTGGCGGGCGCTCAAAGTTGTTTTGTCGCGCGGCAGTGGATAAGACGATTTCCCGGGTTCTCTGCATGAGGCCATATTTTGTACGTACGTGCGAGTACATGGTAATGTTCTGTTTTTGGTTTTTGTCCTCTTTGTTTGCCTTTCACGAGCTCATCTTGAGCGGCTACGAGTACACAGTACAGTAGTAGAGCCCACCGACATATCAGTATACCACAGGTTGACAACAGAACATGCAGAGAGCACAGCGCTACAACTCTGCAGAAGCACCACCAGGTAACACGGTGCGTGTGTGACACGCCCATCTGCGCTGTATTGCAGTGGCTAGCTATGTTTATCGGAGCCTGCCGCCCGTATAATCCACACCATTATGTACATGTACAGTTAAGTATGTACGTGACCGCAGCAATCTGCTCGCCGGTAGCGTACGCAGACTATGGGAACAGCTAGTACCGTCTCCGTCGATACCACCAGCGCATTGGCACGGGGAGTACATCTTCAGACAGGCTATACCCTGTTGTTTGCGTCTCGGCTTGGGAAGAATCTGTTCTGTGCTTCCAAAAAACACGCAGCTTTGACCCGCACAGCGTTATGTTTTGTACAAAACTATACTCATTATTTGGTACAAACAACAGCATTAGACTCAAAACGAGGCTTCTCTTCGCTTCGTAGGTACCTGGTAAGAGGTAGAGCAGGCAGAGTGCCCAGCCGGTACATAGCGTGTATTTACAAGCGAGCCTTTGCACGGCTTGTACTGCTGTCGCCGTCGATTCACAACAATAATTTAATACCGACGAGTCTAGGTGAAGGACCTCTATCGTTCAATGCAAATTCCATCCAAAAAGGGCTACCTTTATCGTAGCACGAGTCCTCCATGTCTCACATGCTCGGATGAAGACGAGTCACACGAGGAGCCGAAACGCTGATAGCGCACGATTTGGTGGAGATTATGTCTCCGACGCCGCGCACTGGACGTATGCGGGCGGAACGGGCGGATGCTCGGGCCCAGTTACCGCACACCAGGCCGGGGAACCCCCCGTCTACGAAGCTGCGCGGAAAATGCTGCCGGCAGCGAGAGATGTCGGCGAATCTGATGAGCCCGAGGACTATGATAGGTGTATTTACGTAGAACGGCATCAAGCAAAACCAAAGAAGCCAATAGCATAGTTGGCCTCTTTTAAGGCATCGGAGCAAGCCCGGCTAAAAAGGTCCGTATTAACTGATGGTCCTTAGTCGTTTAGCTCTTGTACGTGACGATGGGCCTGGTAAAGGGCCAGTCAGGCTTGGCCTAAACATTCCCAGGTAAGGCGCCTCCAGCCTTACTGGGGGCCGGACGGCTTTTGACGTATCATTGCAATACTATAATTTAACGTACAGTAGGGTACCACTGCAGCGGGAAGGCCATACTGAAAATGGAAAGTTAAAAAGCTGAATGCTTGACTGCAAGGGGGATGTATATATCATAGAAAACAACCCTAGCAAACCAAGCAAGCACAGCATTCTGTTACAACAACAGCAGTACTGTGCATCATTTAACTGCTTCAGAGCTCGTGAACATCGCCACCCCCGCCTGCTTATGCGCCCTCGTTGCAGGCGCACTCATCAACGTTGTCTTCGTTATACGGCTCGCTTCGGTCACACGTCTACTACCGCACTCGCCTGCCAGCTGCTCGACGCCCGATGTGAGGTATTCTGCTTGTAATTACAGGCTTCTATGTTTAATGTGTCATCTTGGAGGGGTAAAAACAGACACAACGAACTATGACGCTCTTTAAAGCCTCTGAATAATTGGCCCTTTACAAGGCATCAGACGACTGTAAATAGTTCCCACTTTAGGGCACCCGGTGCCATATAGGAGGAGGAAGGAATGCGTGGCCGTCTGAAGGGCCTTGAATACTGTGATGACTTCGAGTGGGGTGCCGTAAAAGGGGCCACGTGCTTGATTCCGTCAAATACTACGAAATGTAAATAAAACCAATGATCGGAATAGTATACCTCTAGCCTGGGGCAGGATGGATGCGCATTGCGGAGAAGCGGCTACCTAGAAAGTTGAAAACACACGGGAAATACACATATAAAACAAATGAAAACAAAACAAGTTACCAAACCAAACATAAAAGAAGGTATCCTACAATAGGACTCGATGCAGCAGTCGTCATGCTGGTCGCCCCGGTGGGCTAGCAGGTAACTACAAAGCCTGTTAAATTCAAGATCGTGAGTTCGTGCCCCCCCGAGTGCATGCTCGTAGGGAGTTTTTCTCGAAAAATAATATCTTGACTAGCGGCAAGCGCGAGAGCGTGAGTTGGCAAAACAATATGAAACTCGACGAGCGTTGGGAATGCTGAACCCTCTGCGCGATAAAAATCAAGGCAAGAACCGTAGTGGGGGAGGAGGGGGAGGAGCCTGCTTTGTGACCCCGGGTCTGAGTTACGACTGGGAAGGGAGAAAGAAAGAAGTGCCAAGATATTAAATGGGATGGAAAAAAATGAAGAAGCGAGATTAGAGTCATCGTGACACGGTCTGTCAGCGAGAGAGTTTCTCATCGTCGCGGTGGCAAAACATTACGTAGGGGCTCCTTTGAAGGATCTCCAGACCGAAACTCGATGTTTCACCCGACGAACGGGCCCGACTTTACGAAAGTACCCAGCATTACGATGATCTCAAATACCGAGGAAAAGTCAAGGAGTTTTTCCATCCCCACCATCCTCGGCAAAAATAAATGTTGGTGTGACTACTGCTTGCATGATGTTCCACCTTGTTTTATCCCCCCTGATGCGCAGCCGAGTGTTTTGACATAGTTTTCATATTACATAGGCTTTAAACCTCAAAAAGGGGGTTGGGGGGGGGTAAAGCACTCAAAATTCAACAACTTATCAACAACTAGCGGCACGGCCACGGATCCGCCCGTGGCGCTAGCACTGTGTTTCCCTCAGTAGTATGTAAGTACCTGGTAATGTAGTACTCAGAGTTATTGTGCGTTATGATGCACCACTCTGAACGGGAAAGGAAGGACCACCGTGCGGAGCGGTATCGACCCGGGGGATGTCCGTCTCTTGTCCCCAGGTTGTTGAGGTATGCATGTATACGAAGTAGAAGGATTTATGATGCGGATATGGGGCCTTGCCACCCCAGGGCACGGCGGGATATCAACCATGATCTTTAGCGTAACGGCAAATCAGCCTTCCACACCTTGTGGGGTGGTATTGACCCAAGGGGTGTCCGTTTTGGTCTCTAGGTCGTTAGAGTTGTAGATGTATGGAATTATTTCTGATCCGGGGATGAGACTTTATCGTCACCGGGTAAGATGGCACCTCGACGCTGTCCCGGGGGTCTACTCTCCCTCCGCGCTCGCTCAATGAGAGCAAACAAACAGTGATAATTTCCGTGGGGTTGAGGTTTCCACAACATGCGGGGCGGTATAGACCTGGGGGTGTCCGTATTCGTCTCCGAGTGGTTGGAGTTGTAGCTTAAAGGAAGGTTGTCTGACCCCGGGGATGGAACGTTATCATCCCCGGGTGCGGCGGGACCTCACCGTTGCCCCGAGGGGAAACTCTAGCCGTGCGCTTGCTTCATGAGAGCCAGCCAACCATGAATCAGCCCGTGGGGTTGGAGCTTTCACACCTTGCGGGGCAGTATCGACACGGGGGGTGTCCGTATTCGTCCCCGGGTCGTTGGAGTTGTAGATGTATGGAAGGATTTATGATCCAGAGATGGCATTTTATCGTCCTCGGGTGCGGCGGGACCTCGATGCTGTCCCTGGGACCTACTCTCGCTCTGCGCTGACTGTATGAGAGCCGACCAACCGTAAATCATTCCGTGGGCATGGGGTTTCCACACCTTGTGGGGTGGTATCGACCCGGAGGGTGTCTGTTTTCGTCCCCGGGCGGTGGGAGTTGTAGATGTATGGAAGGATTGATGATCCAGAGATGGCATTTTATCGTCCCCGGGTGCGATGGGACTTCGACGCTTTCCCGGGGACCTACTCTCGCTGCGCGCTGAATCCATGAGAGCCAACCAACCGTAAATCATTCCGTGGGGTTGGGGTTTCTACATCTTGCAGGGTGGTATCGACCCGGGGGTTGCCCGTTTTTGTCCCCGGGTCGTAGGAGTTGTTCACAAATGCTCCGAGTACCTTGGAGTAAAGTAAAGAGTATTGGAGATACAATACTTGAGGTACTTCGTGTACTCGGAATATTTCGGGGTGGGATACTGTTCGTACTCGGAGTATTTCAGGTATGAACAATCTCGGTACTGCTTGTACTCGGAATATTTCGGGGTCCGATACTGCGGTTACTCCTTGTACTCCCAAGTATTTGGGACGTCAGTACTGCTCATACTCTTAAGTACTCGGAGTACGAAATTTACTCGATACTCGGAGTATACTTGGAGTGTGAAGTACGTTAGGAGCATATTTGCATCATTTAAAAGACTCGGCCATCATTCCTCGCAGGTTCTGGGAGCATATGACTGGCGTTTATTGCATTTAAAAAATCACAGATCCTCCCATTACCTGGAAGTGTAATTAGAATAGAGTGTTTGCGTTTTTTTTCTTACTTTTACTTCTCTAAACATTCTCCCGAAGGGAGGATTTGCGGTAAATTGTTTAAAAAACGGCAAAAAAGTACTTTAGAGAAGTACGTTTTTGATCAAACGTTACGGTAACTTTTGGCTCTCAGTTTCATTGGCCTACACACACCGTGTATCCTACCGACGCAGAACGCCACAACTCAACACAACAACCGATGGGAGCACACAGAGGCTTGAGAGGTGTAGCTAGAGTATGACACGGACAAGCGGTGTTGGATTTTGCTAGCCGGGCGCCGGCGGACTGCCGGCGGCCCGCTACGGTATGCTCTCGCCGGCTTGGTGTCGTGGAGGATGCGTCGTCCAGAAAGAACTACTCGTACGAGTACGAGTTCGTACGAGTTCACGAGTACTCGCATGGACATGTACTCGTACCGCCTTGCTCGTAGAGCTCGACAGGATGACAGATCCTCGTGTATCATTTCAATTTCACCACACTGCGGTAGCAGCAGTAGCAGCAGCAGCAGCAGCGGCGGCGCGCCGCCACGGTCTGTCTATGTCGGGCGCCGGGCGGGCTTGGAGCGGAGCGTGCCAGCGCGGTGTCGCGCGTAGGTCGAGGGCAGCAGCAGGAGCAGCACACGACGAGAAGAATAGTCGGTCGCAAAATCGAAAAAGGCAAAAACGGAAGCCGTTGCTTCTTCTGCTGCTGCTGCTGCTGCTGCTGCTGCTGCTGCTGCTGGGGCTGCCGATGCTGTTTGTTTATGTTGCTGGAGCAGACGCTGCCGTTAGCTGCCGCCACGTAGCTGCAGCCAACTGTGCTACTGCGTGCGCTCGTGGCAGCGGCGGCACTGCGGTTATCCCTGCTGCCCCCACCGTTGCTGGGCTGCCGTTCCTCTCGTACGTTAGTTTTTGTGTTCGTTCTTTTTTCGGTTCACCCCTCTTCCCCGGGTATTTTCGGAGGCGTCGCCTGCAGGATTGGGTTTACTTCTATCGCAAACACACCGAAATCGTGAAGGGAAGGTAATCCACTTTTTTTAGCGGAAGGAAAGTGTTTTTTATTTTTACTTCTATCGCAAACACACTAATATTTCGAAGAAAAAATACTTCAGGTACTTTGTGTACTCGCAGTAATTCGGTGTTCAATACTCTCGATACTCGGAGTACTCCGAGTAATTTAGCTGTTTTTACTCCGAGTACTGCTTGTACTCGAGTATAAGTACTGCTCTACTCCCACTACTCGGAGCATCTGTGGAGTTGTTGATGTATGGAACTATTTATGTTCCAGGGATAACGTCCCCGGGCAGGGCGGGACCTCGCTGTTGCCCCGAGGGGTAACTCTCGCCGCCCGCTGGCTCCGTGATAGTCAGATACATATAAATCAACCCGTGGGGTTGGGGTTGCCACACCTTGCGGAGCGGTGTCGACCCGAGGGTTGTCCTTATTCCTCCCCAGTGTGTTGGAGTTGTAGGTGTATGGAAGGACTTCCAGCCCTTGTATCCCCCTGGTGCGGCGGGACCTCGTCGTTGCCCCGAGGGCCAACTCCCGCCGCGCGCTGGCTCCATGAAAGCCAGTACGAAAATCAGCCAGTGGGGTTGGTGTTTCCACGCCTTGTAGGGCGGTATCGACCCGGAGGGTGTCCGTTTTCGTCCCCGATTTGTCGGAGTTAATTGTAGATATATATACATATTTCTGACCCGGGGATGGGACCCTATCGTTCCCGCGTACCGCGGGCCTCGTGGTGAGCCTCAGCCAATCAGTGACCAACCGATGAGGGTGGGGTTTCCACACCGTGCCCGGCGGTATTGACCCGGAGAACCACCGTTTTTGTCCCCGTTTGGTAGAGTTGTAGATATCTGGAGGGATTTCTGATCAAGGAATAGGACCCTATCCTCCCCAGGTGTGGAGGAACCTCGACGGCTGCGTTCAGCACCAATCTTCTAGAAAGTGTCAGGAATCAAAGGTGCCAGAATATTGTAATTCAACATGCCAATCAGTGACCACCCGATAGGGGTGGGGTTTCCATACCGTGCGGGGCGGTGTGGACGCGGAAGATCGCCGTTTCTGTCTCCGGTTGGTCAAGTTGTAGATATATTAAGGGCTGTATGATCAAGGAATGGGACCCCATCCTCCCCGATTGTGAAGGAACCTCGATTGCTATATTCATCACCAATCTTCTAGAAAGAGACAGCAATCACAGCTGCCAGATTACTATAATCCAAACATTTATGTCAGCAGCAAGGCTGGCTAGATGGCTGTCAGAACTGCTTCCGGATTGTGCCACGGCCATGGCTCGGCTTGGCTTGAAACCAGGTGCTCTGCTGCTGCTTTCTATTGATTCGTGCTGCTGCCGCTGCTGTTTCCTGCTGCTGTAGGTGCATCTGCGCTGCTGCGGGTTTGTGCGATGTGTGATGATGGTGGATGCAAGGTCGTAGAGTAATCCCGCCGTACTTGCACATTTGGAATCGACCAATGGGATGCCTGTTTCATAATCTGAACTGCAATAAGCTAGCAGCAAAGTTGGCTTCATGCCCCAATCAACCAATAGGATACTTGCTTCTTACTCTGAACTTTAATAATGCCAGAAGCAATGCCTCACCCCTCGAGGACCGGCTCGGGGATCGCCTCGGGGTCGTCGGCGACTCAGAGCGACGACTACGGCTCGGCGCGACGCGACGCGACGCGAGACCTGGTGTTATGTTGGTTGTGGCACCCAACCTCCCTGCTTATGTGGCAAGACCGGGCTGAACCGCTCTGGATTGCGCCACCCAATTACAGACAGACATAATAGCAACATTTAATAATATAGATATTCCAGAGAGCTACACGCGATCTAGCACTTGAACTCGACGCTTCCACGATTGGGTGTGTATCGTATCGTTCGGCATAATTGATATCTTCTGTAATCCACAAACCAAACACGTTGTGGAATCCTGGTGTTCAGACAAAAGCTAAAAGCCTCCAACCCTGTGCCTCTAAAAGCACACGTTGCCGCACCTGGCTCGACCAACTGTAAATGAGTTGCAGCGATACTAGCACGAGAAGGCTTCGTTAAAATGTGTGCGTGCACAGAGCCCGGCCGGACTGGCGTTGGTGCCGTGTGCGATGAGTACCCTAACCCTAACGTCGATGTTGACTATCTCACACACACAGACAAAAAACGAAAAATGACCATCCTACATGCTCTCGTACGCAATCCTCTACGAAGAGTCTTTTTTTTCCTTGAAAACTCTGTAAAAACAATACGCTCGCGCGCCTTATTATTTTATCTTGAACAGGGAATGGAGCGTATACCAGGTGCTTTGGGTAAAAAGTGTCAAACGAAGTGCGACTACTACCTGCAAATATTTGGTCACTGACCGTTTACCTAACTCAAACTCTAACCTCACTTAGAGGTGCATACCTGGGCGTAAAATAGGTGGTGACATATTGCGCTGACGCACCTTTTGCTTGCAAATCCCGTTTTTTTCATCACGGGCCGAAGGTATGGTGCGGCTTGCCGCACGACGCTTTTCTTTTGCCGCACCGTTTTTAGCCTGAGGCGAAAAACAATGTGCGGGTCCTTTCGTGCCAAGCTGAATTCTATTTTTTGGGTGTGGTTCGCCGCAGGCGAAAAACATTTTGGAGTGTTTCCGCAGGCGAAACTGGTTGTTTTTTTGTTTTGTCTTGATTTCGTCTCAGATTCTATGTTTGCGTCTTGGCTCCTATTTTGGCATAGAGTGCTTTACTTCCTTTCAGAATTCGATTGAAACTGTTGCCGTTTTTCTATGCCTGAGGACGTTCCAGGCCTCAAACAATTCGATAAAGGAGAGTAAATTCCCAGCTGGTGCATAATATGAATATTCGCTGGCAACCCCGAGATCGTAGCGCGGATTTGTTTAGGGTTCAGGGCGAGTCTTGGCCCGCGTCATTTGAATCCAGGGGAGACTTATGAGCAGAGTGCTTGAACTGAGTTCATCCGCGAACTGAAATTAGGTAATAACGATGTTCTTCTGTAACAATGATCCACACAGGTTCGTGGCAACGAGGATCTGTTCAAACCAGGCCAGGGACACTGTGGCATGTTGCGCCTATTTGAGCCCCTCACACCTGCTGACGATATGTCTGATGCTTATTGACCATAATCTGTCCTTGTTTCTTCGCAAAATGCAGACCATTCTAAGGCAGCCGGCCCCACGCATACAACAGGATAAACCGAGCGGGTTAGACGAATATTTGGAGTATATTGACGCATATATGGTGAAAAAAGGCGGCCTCCGGAGGGCCCTCCGGGGGCACTCCGGGAGCCCTCCGGGGAGCCGCACATTGCAGACGGCCTCCGAGCCGGACGCCTATTTTACGCCCCGGTGCCAACGTATTGGGCTGAGGTTTTATGCTTGGTAAGGTTTCAAGAGTATTATACTACTGCAACCATGAGGGCCAGAGTGCGTTCCCGGAAGTCCATAATACAACCCTGTATTAGCCTCTGCAGACTGTATCAGGAATATGGTACGTTATGCCGATGCACACCACACGTACAAAAACTATACCAGTTTCACCGACAGTACATGTCTCCGCGAGTCCTGATCACTGACAATATAACAAACTTCAATGTTGTTTTCGTGGTTCCGTCAGACATTCGGAAGAAGTGGCGTCGTCATCGTTAAGACCCAAGGAAAGCTAGGATGGTACCTGCATGTATCTTCGTTATGCTGGCCGTTCTAGTTGCGGTGACAAACGCAGTGACACGTCCAGTCTCGTTTGACCTCGAAGGCGAAACGAAGGATCCTAAACTACCAACTATTCCATTCTTCCTGGGCGGAAAGCCAGCCGACGAGCAGGTACGCTGACATTTCCGTGAATAGCACCCACAGGCCAATACATGTTTCCCTTAAAAATTTCCGTACTCTTGCACCCCGTTGTGGCCCATTGTTTCTTTAGACCCGGTACAGGTCCAGTGAAAAGTTTTATTCGTTGGAGTAGTCTGCTGATAATTCAGTCTGGACACACTTTCCGTTGGTCACACTGAGTGCGTTGTTAATCGCATCGTGTCTTTGCCTTTGACATGTTCCTGTTTTCAGACACGGCCATTATGCTGATCGTGTTCGAAATAGAGGTCGTGGATCAGTTACAACCATGATATTATCAATTAAAAACATTTTAACCGTAACGTATTACCACCTCGTGCTTGTCAGGTTCATGCTTACTCTGCACGCGTCGGATATGCGCCCCACAAAGCCCAAGGCAAGGCACTTCACCATGCAACCGTCGGAGTTGCGGCATCATTCAAAATCCTGTTGGCAGACGAGAAGGACACGCCTCCGCATGGCAAGTGGAATGCTGTCAGCAACAAGCTATTCATTTACGTTTGGATTGCAAACGCGGACCAAATGTTTATCGCGGAGGTCGTCAATAACGGGGATGGGACACTTACGGCAACCTACGAGAGCTCGTTCCCCGGAAACTATTCCATGCACATCGAAGTCGTGACGAGGAAAACACATGACGAAGGCGTGCCCATCGTCGGGAGTCCATTCGCTCTGACCATTGAAGGTGAACCATCACTCGACATTGATGAACTTCCGGTGTGTGGTACGAAGGAAGAAGACATTTCAAGCAGCTTTTGGCGAACCGGCACGTGGATCTCATCAAACCTAGCCAGTGTATCGCACGGGGTCATGAGGGACGGTTGGGTATTTCAACCCAAGTCGTGCGTGTACGACACATTTTCCTACGAAGACCTCATGCTTCTAGCGGAGAGAAAAGAACCAACGTGGATAGTGATCCTCGGAGATTCAGTGCAGCGCGGGGTTTTCTTGACTCTTGTCGACATGGCATTAGCGCAAGGGCAAAAGGATGACATAAGTGACAGTGCTATCGGGAAGTGTTGGGGCTACGCCGACATCCAGATCGGCAACCTTCGCCTGACGTACCAGGCAAGAAGAAATATATATGATACTATGGCCGAAGACAACGCAATTGTCGTAGTGCCTGGATGGCTGATGCATGTTTATCCCTGCCGTTGTAACATATTCCGGGTGTTGGAGTCTCCAATTCTACGTCGAGGTTTCCTTAACAAGCCGCGACAAGGGACCCCATGCTGGTTTGGGTTAAATGTCAATATTTACGTCTAGCCAAGAAACTGTGTCGGAAGTGGAATCGTATTGGTATGTCGCTGACACCGTCAGGGCAGTGCAACGTTAGACACAGTGGTAGGTGTGTCAATGCATATGAACGTTCCATACACGCGTCGAGTGGACAAGGGAGACATAGCCAAAAACCCGTTATATCGTAACAGTGCAATAGATGTGGTCAAAGGGGTTACCTTGGTCGAAATTATACTGCACGAATTCCAGACGGAACTTCAAGCATTTATGGAAGCGGCTGGCCGGTATTGGCCGCATACCTGCCATTATCCAAAGCGCCGGTGCCCACTACACCCATAACATAGGGCAACCTTGACAAACATCGTCCTCACTAAACGTCTGCCAACCTTTTGTGCCGCGTTATATTCTCCATGGCTACGCTGGTCAGTAGATAACCTACTGCACGGCAAAAACGTCGTGACCTTTAAGCAGTTGATTTCTAGAGGACAGATTGTTGAAACTCGCGAGCTGGCAAGGCATTGCATATCACACGTAGCATCGGCCAGACAACCCTAACCCTTACACACTAATCAAACGTTTTGCCGAACATGGACTCACCAAGGCCTAACCCAAGTGTATTTCGTGCTCTTGCCGGTGTCGCGAATTACATGCAAATGTTTGATCGCAGGACTTTCGTTTGTATACTGTAACTGAGGTTGAAGATGTAACAGTTTGCAACAACGAGAAGCTCCAGAGCGGCAGCACCGCGTCATTCGTCCGTTCCTGCAAGCAATTCCTAGAATGGCAGATATTCCAGGAAGGAACCAAGTGGCCCTCAGTAATCCTGGCTCCTTGTTTCCTTGTGAACCGCAACAATGCTGCCAATGTGGCCATTGAGGTAAGCGAAACGGTGTGATTATTTTGCAATTATTTGACGACGGCTTCCCCTTTGTTTCGGCCAGATAACCCATAATACAGAAGTTGAGGTTCCCCCCCTTGCGTACTCGTCGAACTAAGTATACTTCCAGGATAGGGCGCGGGATGTATATTAAACGCAATCCATCGAGTAATGCCACGCAGTTATTTCGTTACTTGTTCACCATTCCTGGGATGCGCACGTTTATTAGTTATGTCGAGCTGCCGATAAACGTTCGAGCCTTCGCCGTAGTCAGCACTATATGTCGTTGGATCTGGGCGAGGTGTACGTATCATGTACTGTAGTTGGAACACATGTGCATGTTCATCGCGCGTAGCATGGTCTTGGCGCATAGGCCTTCGGGTCGAGCACATCTAAGTTATCACGTCACGAAATACTATATGTCCAACTGCCCTCATTTGCAAACATTGCTTGCGTAAGCAGGCGTTCGGTGGTCGAACAGCCATGTTGTGCCTCGCAGCCAACAAGAAACTGTCGATTTTTGTCTGGTGAAACCCATGCACTCTTGCTTGCAGACCGTTGGTCAAACTGCTGTTTCAACTCAACTGAAACACGCCTTGGTGCCGTATCGTGTTCGTCGGATTGTTGGACGGTGAGGTAGAAGTAGCTAGAGATAACGCGTTTCGTTTCTGGCGTAAAAAAGCCTGGTTTGATCGGAGGCAACGCTTGTGATTGTTACCCAAGCAAGTGGCACATAATGGTTTTCTCTGCATTGCGGTATCTCGCGCTACAGGTCATTATGGCAGCGTTGCCTGCAAAATGGCGCGGCACGCTCGTCATGGTGGAGCACATGGACGGATTTGTAAGTACAGGGTCAACCCGACTACATATACGAGTCACCTTTGTTTATCTTAGCTAGTAATATCAACATTAATGGAGGAATGACGCAGTCCGGCTTTGAACTTCGCGATTATCGTATCCGGGGCAGCAAAAAACTCCAGACGCGAAAAACGCATTACTTGTTACCTCCCAGTTCAGTCGCTGCGCATACCCCGACAGACTCAATGGCCACTTGGGCGACTGCCTATGAGAAAGCTTAAACGCGAAACATGTGCATGTTTCAGGGCACACGCTGGGCTCAACGGAATCCGACTAGGACCGCCTTGGAGGATATCGACATGACCATTGGTCGCAGCCCTGGCGGCGGCGACAACGGCTATGGGGAAATGTCTCGCTACGAGAAGCAGGATCCTCGCACAACATTTATGAGCGTTTTTCCTGTGAGTGGTACCGGGAATGTTCTACGCAAGCGTACACACGGCGTCTAAGCTTCGATTTTGAAGCTACCTGCGTAAGCACGACATACGACTATTCGTACATGTGACCTCTAAAAATGAGCAGAAGGCTGCCCGATTGTTCGTATTTGTATCAGAGCAATCCTTCGGTAACGGAGCACTCTAGTGTATCTCAAACTTCTCGCACGATATGTTCTACGAGATGTTCTATACCTCAAGTAAAACCCCAGTTCGACAATCTGTGTGTGTGCGCCGTTGGATGGATATTTCAAAGGCGGGATACAGTCCAAACACAATTCCTGGATAAACTCGATGTTGGAAACCTGTTAGGCTAGATCCTTATTTGAGAAATCGAGATGGTCACAACGTGTGGTGATCAGTCGAGAGATAATTCAGGATACACAGCGTGACGCACATCTGGACACCTACGGTGTGTAGTTATGCGTGCATTGACGACATGACTTACACTAGGTCGTCGAGCCTAGGAGATAGACCCATCAGGCCTGTACGACGTCTTCAAAAATGCCACCTTGAGACTCGGGCGTCACTCTCGTTTTGTCGACGTTTTGGTAGCCAACTTGGATTGAATATTTGCCATATCGGCGTATCTTCCCGATTTGCTTCATTGATCATGGCTTGAGGGCAACGGCGTGACCTCTTTCGCCCACGCAGATGTATCAGTCTAAGCTGTTTGAAAACGAACAATCCCGGGGTGGGAAACGATGGTACGGCGGAAGTAGACATTTTCACTACATGGCTTCAAACTCAAGCGCGGAAGCCTACAGGGGCGCCATGATGGTGCATTCTACTATGACTGAGATGATTTCTAACGTGAGTCCGTAATCATCATCCGGCGGCATCGGCAGATATCTGGAAAATGCCGATAATGTAGGTGGACTATCGAGCCAATGAAATTTTGTGTATGCATGTGTGTTGGCCAAGTTGTGGGTGAACGTTTGGATGAAGGCGGCCACGCCCAAACTTTAAACTGGGTTATGTATTGGTAACTCATAACGCGCGGATGGAGATTGACCTGGAAATTGATATCTACTATAAGGGTTAAATTACCAAAGCTGTATTCACCGAAGTAATTGCTTTGACAGGCACTGGCCGTTTGTTCACTACGTCCAAATTCACTTTGATATTCGGGATATTCCCGGGGCTGCTTTATCTCTTGACCATGCTAGCATCGCGACATAAATATTCACCGTCACCCGGTTTGGAGATATACAATGTAACCGGTGAGTGTCGTGTGAATTTTGTTCACAGATTTTACTGGGTAAGGCGGTGGGAACCAAACAAACGCTGTACGACTCAAAGACCGACAGCAGTGTCGTAGAGGGAAGGACGTCGTCTCGAGATTCATTTCAGGTGAGGTTTCTCACGGCGATTAGCTCCGGATACCCCATACGACTCTCCAATCTTGGTAGACGAAGAATTTGCGTTACCAACGCTTGTATCATTGCCGGTGCGGTTTATCGCTTTCATGTATTTCGCTATGTTCGACATGTCCGTTTATATTACCCTGACCCTCAGTACCATGTATAGTATCCACAAGGGTGTCCTCGTTGGTTCGCAATTGTTGGAGCGCACATAATGTTCACATTGGTGGTACTATGCAGGAATTTGAGTGTGGTGATTTATCCTCTGCCGGCTTTGCATGCGGACTTTAGGGGCTACGTGCACACTGTAGACGACGCCAACCCTGCAATTGGCGTAATTGTACTGTACACCACGCAATGGCCGTTTCCCGAGATCGACTACGCGTTTCTGTTCCCGCCTGAGCTTTCGGCCTACAGTGAGAATTTAACCCCGCTGATATCGTCTCAACGCCACTTGATATCGCTGTACGTTCGTCGCCGTGTTAACTGTTTGTACCACATGCATTTTCGCACGCGAAAGATGTGCACGGACTGCCCGCCGCGATTGCTACCATTTCATGTCAAGCCAAGGCCTAGACTAGTATGCACCAATGTGTCGGCCCTGCCTGGAAATGCTCCTATGGGTGAAGTATGGAACATGGAATTATGCCCCGAGTGGTGTCTAGCGACTACGCCTGTCGGCCAGGCACAGACGGGATCTGGTCCCGTCGACGTCCGGAGCTGTCCATTGAACGTGCCACAACCTTGATATTTTCACGGCAAGCGAAGGTGCAACGCTGAGTTACTGCTGATTTGTCTTGCTGTGGTGATTTCTCCGGCTGAAGCATATCTAGTGGATGAGCAGCAGATATGTCGGATTGCAGCAGTACGGCATTTTACGGCGGTGTCGTTTATAGCAGCAAATACTTAGCTTAATTCGGAGTACTTAAGTAACGGCCCCCGTAAGCTATTCGCGGAATGCACATATTTCTAGTGGAGATGTCTGCAGTTTCTGACGCGGGCATCCTCGCCATCTGTTGAATTTCACTCCGATACCGCTCGAGTAATCACTTCTTGCGCAGGGTCACCCACAAAGGTATTCGTGCTCTGATATGTTAGACTGATTTCAAAATGGTGCTGTGAACTACCTACTGGTTATTTGTTGGGGTGGTGTCTAAGTCTCAATAAATTTGCCTGAACCAAACACGCCTTTGTTTCTTCAACTGCTGGCGTCTCTTGGAAACGAGTAGTGGGAAGCGAGAGTCGGCGTGGAACGGGGTGGTGATTTAGTTAGTTGATCAAGTGTCTCCGGTCAATATGTTTATTGCCCTTCAGCTTGGTACCGTGGTGTGAGGATGATTTTGTCTGGGGCCCTCATCTGCGTTGGGGGTCAATATGTTTATTGCCCTTCAGCTTGGTACCGTGGTGTGAGGATGATTTTGTCTGGGGCCCTCATCTGCGTTGGGGGTCAATATGTTTATTGCCCTTCAGCTTGGTACCGTGGTGTGAGGATGATTTTGTCTGGGGCCCTCATCTGCGTTGCGGGGGGTTAGTTTTCTGAAACCATACTCTACTGGGCCTCTCCTACGATACGCGTTTCCACTGTTGTTGTAGACCGATCGTGCGCAGCCACGCTTGATGCATATGGGGTTTGGAGATTTTTTCTTGATTAAACCGTTGGTCAGACGATACTAAATCGAGAAGGACCCCGGCGGAACTGATACATCGCTAGAACCTGCAGTTGTTGATGAAAGTTGGACCGGGACTGTGTCGGTATTACGTAGACCTGTGTGCTACCCGTGTGTAGCAGTCATATAAAACGGGTGAACGTGCTACAGGATAACGGACGTGTGCGTGTGTGTGGATGATACCACAGCTGCACTTATAACAGAGAACGAAATACGCAATGTCTTGATGTCTTTCAATGAACTTCACTTCATATATATTTACTTGATGATATGCCTGCGATCACTCATCCTTGGTCAATGCAGTAGTACCGCTGGCTAGATCCAGTCGTTCCAACCAAGCCTAACCCTAACCCTAAATCACAACGCCAGCATTCAGGTTGGGTCAACATAGAGTATGACGTATGTACGAGCTAGGGTTAGGGTTAGGGTTAGGGTTAGGGTTAGGGTTAGGGTTAGGGTTAGGGTTAGGGTTAGGGTTAGGGTTAGGGTTAGGGTTAGGGTTAGT
>MEHQ01000670.1:0-74462 GCA_008828725.1 Saccharina japonica | reverse complement strand
ACGTGTGTGTATGTTGTGCTCGTCGTACCCAGAACGATGGCGTGTTGGCACTGAATTGTATTGTGTACCGTACTGACTGTAACCTTCCTGCATTACAATGTACAGCAGCAGCAGCAGCAGTAACATCGATTTTGTATAGTGTTTTTCTACCCACAGATAGATCGTAGAGATTGTATCTCTCGAGAATGAATTTTGAGAATGATCACAGACATTGTACGGGGTGTGCTACAGCAGCAGTAGATGTAGAGCAGTATAATGGGAGAACACGCACCCCAGGGCTCTTCGTTTGATGCCGAATCTACGAGCCTCGCAAAGAAATTTCCCTCGCTCGTTGCAATCGCTCAGCTGTTCGCCGTGTTCAACCAAGTCTTCCCGTCGGCCGACAAAACGTACCCGCTGCTGTATGCCACACCCGCGCGCAACAAACCCGCCGCATAGCACGTAAGGAGTAAAAGCGGGTGTTAATGCATTCTTTGCGTAAACCCCTAGCGAGAGAGGGGGACATCTCAGTCAGATTTACACCTCGTCCTAGGGAGATCCTCGACACCATCAGTCGACCGCATCACTCTTCTACTACCCCTTTGGACGCTGAATCCACGAGGAACCCATGTGGTAAGACGGATGCTATATGAGAGTTCAACCCTGCGACACAACCTGCGAAGACAGTCTTTTCGATACTGGCTACATCTGACGGAACCCAGAGCATGTGTAAACAAACTTGCTGCGAGTCCACGTCTACGTAGTCAAACATTTTCTGTCGTTTTCGCTGCTGTCATGAGTGTGCTGTAAGCTCCTTTTACCGTTGTCTCTCTTTGGCTTTTCAATACCCACCCGCAGCACTGCAATGACACCTGAAATCATACCACGTAATACTGGTGGTTTGGGGCACAACGCAGTGCTGATCTTCTGATTGTTGGAGTAAAAATCGTATTTCTCCGCACTTGAAAACTCGATTTTCTTCTCTGCCATCTCTCTTCACAAAGACAGAGCCTCGACGCACGCGTCATTCTTTCACACAGCGCTGCTCCAAGGTAGCAACCCCTTGGTACGTAGAGTGGACGGTAGCTTTCAGTATAAGCGCAGACGCCCGGGGGGGGGGTATATTTGCGTTTAGTTGTAGCTCGCGTAGCTGTATCGCGCGCCAATCGTACGCGACATAACATACAACGTATGTATGTACACGTACGTGCTCACGAATTTGTGGGCAGTTTCACGTGGTGTCTCGTTTAGGCATTGGTTTTATGTTTAATCAAATACTTCACTGCTGTTTGAATATTTTACAGGTGTAAACTAATACGACGGTAAGTACGAGATCGTCGAACTACAGCAGCTACCTACCATTTGTGTTATTGTTCACATCAAGGGGCCCCTTCGGTCATGATGAAACACGAGTACTTTAGAGTTGATAAATATATATTTATCCGTTTTTGTTACAGCCGCAATACTATTTCTGGTATATTAACACCATATCAGTACTCCTTACGGAAAATGGTGTAGCTCCAGTTCCAATGCTAAAAAGAATGTTTCCCAAGAAGTAGTTTCGAAGAGCCTAGATCCTGTTCAACGTTTGTGTCTCAGGAGTCGTATCGATCAGACGCTTTGTTCGTCACAAAAAGTGCCTCTAAAGAGGCGCTTTCCGTGGTCAACATTTGTGTCTCAGGAGGCATATCGATCAGACGCCTTGTCACGAAAAGTGCCTCTAAAGAGGCGCTTTTTGAAGAGGCGCTTTTCGTGACGAAAAGCGCCTCTTTAGAGTCACGTTTCGTGACAAGGCGTCTGATCGATATGCCTCCCGAGACACAAATATTGACCATGATCTAGGCTCTTTGGAACTATTCACGGGGAAAAATTCTGAGCATTAGAACTGGAGCTATCCCGTTTCGCGTATGGAGTACTGATGATATTGTGTTATTGTACCAGAAATAGTAATGCTGCTGTAAAAAAAACTAAAAATATATATTTTTCAACTCTCAAGTTCTCGTGTTTCATCCTGACCGAAGGGGCCCCTTAAACCTTCATTTCTACCCGTCGACATCCAGCACACCCAGTGTCCGTGCCGATTCTCTTCATACTAGAAAGGTATACATTATGTGGTCAGTAAACTGAGACAGAGATACTACACTGCAGTGCAGTAAGCAAAGCAGACGATGCAATGCCATATACGACAGACAAGACCTACCCAGCTAGCAATCCTGGTGCATGGAAGAGAAAAAAAAAAGAGAAAAACCAAACAGAGAAAAAGCGAAAGGGATAACATAAAAATAAAATAAACTTACTTATAAGCAAACCAACAATCGAACATGACAAAATAAAGATAAGGGAAGTGTTATGCTTCTCCCAGAGGAATCCCGACAGACAATACAAATTAAAGGAAATGAAACGAAATGAAAAACAACGTAAGTAACCGGAGCAAGACTAAGAACGACAGGAACGGACGATCAACCGGAGCACACCAAAAGCACCTTCCAGGCAACCGAGGCAGGTTGGTACCCGTATTACAGACAGGTTCTACCAGCTAGTCGGTCTGGTACCTTGCTACCTTGTCTGCCGTCTTCTTCCTGCTTTCGTCCGCCTCGGTTTCCCTACGAAGCCCCCCCCCGACTCCATTCCCTTGGGCGCCCCCCATACAACGGATGGATGCGTGGCGCTTCCTACTCAGTTTTGCTTCGTGTTCGTGCCACACACGAACGTGAAGGAAAGAGAGGAAGAAATATCAAAAACTTAATGAGTACGTACGTAACTAGGCAATCGAAGGAAAACCCTAGGAAAATACGGAAGGACAGATTGAATGGATAATCTGCAAACAAAGTTGGTGGCGCTTGCTCATGACGTTGGGAAGACGACGACGACTAGAGGAGAGTTGTGGGGGTACAGGGAGACAAAAATAGAAGAACGAAAACCGGATAACGTGGTGTTATGGTCAAAACAAAAACCGGAATTAACCTTTTTGTTTTTCAGCCGGTTTTAACCGGTTTTCAGAAACACGGTTAACACCGGACGGTAAATGCGAGGGACTGTAGCACCCTTGTCGTGCCCCCCCGGAAAAGCTGCGACAGGCAATACACAATACACCCAGCAAATAAAAACAAAAGAAATACCACCAGAAATAACCGAGAAAAAGTACGGAGCACTCCATCCACCAAGCCAGGTAGTACTGTTTTTCCTTATCACAGGGATAAGATCGAAAGTAAACAAACAATGAAACTGAAACGAAACGAAAGACACAACAGGGCCGCGTTTGAAGCAGCTACAGAGAGAGGTGCGCGGTACGGGTTGAATACAGTATTGACATCATGCCGGGGCCCATAGTGAGTTGTTTTACGTGTTTGTCGCCTTGTTACACCATCCAGGACGCTGTCGATCGAGATGGGTTTTCCTCTTCGAAATTGCGATTTTTGGCGATGTTACTGAGATCGACATTGGGTAGTCTACGCACCGTATGTTTCACCCGATGTTGTATCTACAGGTAGGTATCGAATATAGATCGGGATCGACATCGCGATCTTCAAGGGTCACAAAGTAGGCTCCTCTTCCTCCTCCCCCACTACGGTTCATGCTTCGTGTTTTCATCGCGAGAAGACGTCATTCAGCCCTCTCTTCCCTCGTCGACTCTCATCGAATTGTGCTTACCCACGCTACTAATATTAGGCGATCTCAGCAGTTGATTCCGTTTATTTTTTATTTTATGCAAATCAACTCAAAAGTCCGACCCACGTGGGGTTTGAACTCCGTAAATCGACTCTTAGAACCGTTCGAATGTACCACTACAATAGACCATCGGGGCGACCGATTTAGTTTTAGAGGCCGCCGAAACCGGCGGCTTCACAGACCATTTATAGAGCGGGGGGGATTGAACGAAACCGATTTTGATATATTGATCCTTCCGACTACAGTATATACCTACTGGTTACTATTAATATTAATAGGTCTTTCTTCGCGATCACTTGATTCCTGTTTGTTTCCCAATGCCTTGCCGATCAGCGTATTCGGAGGGCTTTCCTGTGCGCGGTCTAACTGCACTAAAATCAAGTAAAAATATTCACCCTAATTTCGAGATACAATAGTCAACACTTTTTTCAATACACTTGGTTTTCGTACTAAAATCAACTTTGTTTTTCAAAGAGTCAAAAAAATGTGAAAATATATTGTACAGATGGATGATGATGTCGTACGTGCACCTTTTGTATACCTTGGTATGCCATATCTTTCGACATACGACAACTCTAACACGTCAGAAGAGCATCACATCAGCTGTTTAGGACATGCTTGATGTACACACCTACTCATACATATGCATGATACAATATACCAGGTATAATACTGCTTCTGCGTGTATTCCAGTATTAGTACTGGCTTCATTCGGTAGGGAATCCGTGAATAGTGAACAGTCCGGTGATACCGGTTTAAACCGGTTTTCCGGTTTTATCCGGTTTTTATCCGGTTTTATCCGGTTTTCGGTTAACCGGTTGAAGCCCGCGAAAATAACCGCGGGTTTTTGTTCGAAAGCCGTTTACTCGCACACGCTTACTGTGTTTCCAAAAACCGCTTTAAATCGTTTTGTTTTCATTGGTGCCCATATCTAAGCACGACTCACGGGATCGTGATGGAGCTGGCAGAAGAAATAGATCACGTACACAGTATTTTATTGACGACCTAATGCTAAGAAGGCTCGCCATGTCAAAAGAGAAAGGGTGCAGGTATCTAGTGCTTGATCCAGGATCAGGACTCGCCCAAGTGGAAGACAGATGTTCTCATAACAAACGCGTGAGAGCTTGAAGGGTCAAGCTGACAGAGTGAAAGGGGAGGGGGGTGGGGTGGGAGAGGGGGAGGTGATGCTCTCTAGCATGACCGGCTCCCATGTACTGATAAGTACAGGATCCACCACCTCAAGTTCCCACTATAAATGCCCCGCCAATACCGACTGACGTAGCACTACGAGTACTTCAATGCAGCTTTATCCAGTACGTACCCCAACCAACTCGCATCTAGTCAGATCACAGATAGATGTACTGCTATATATGCGCCTTTACCTTAGAATACGCCTATATCCGTTAGGATACAGATCCTACGTGTACCATTTATAGTAGATTCCATACTAGGTGACAATATCGTATCCAACTCTGCTTACGGTTGTTTTATTTCCCATACCAAAAGGCACACCATCGCACTACCCGTAATGCAGCAGAAGTAAAGTAGTTTGGTCGTGTGATGACCAGATGTCGAGGATGAAGATGAGCACATACATGGTACAGCAGTGCTACAAAGCTCTAAGCCTTCCTACGCCTAGAGAAAAATCCTATAGATATTTCCATGTTCCACTACAGTATGTATGGCTACCACTTTATTCCTTACTCATATACAGCAGTGGTGGTCCTGTTATAAGTTGATCAAGTGACAAACGCCTTGTAGCCGTACTCGCCTATTTTGTTTTTGTTTGTTGACTACGTAGTTTGTTTATTTGTCTGTCGGTTTTTCTGTTTTGATTCGCTTTTGGTTTTGTATAGTGCGTGGTGTACACCACACCAGGTTTATAATTAAGTGGCGAAACGTGCGCAATTGCACAATTTGTCTGAGAAGTCGACTTTAGCGCAACTAAAAAATCAGGAGATATGCGGCTTGCCGAACATCTGTTTTCGGCCCCCGCACATGTTTTGGCCGCAGGCCAAAAACAAGGTGCGAGTCGATATGTTTGTCTCTTTTCGCCGCAGGCGATAATTGTTCTGGGTTTTTTTTTTGTGATATTTTTGGCAATTTCATCTGATTTCATGCTGACTTTCTTTGTGGCTTTCCTTTTTGACGGGACTGAGTTCAAGGTGATGACAGTTGTCTGAGTCCGTGGATGAAACAAGGCTTGAAAAGCTCGCATATACAGAGGTATACGCGTAGTAAGTGGTTTCAAGTTTCAATGATTCGAATTGAAATCAACCTACAGTATAGCAGCTGTTGTATAGCATGTGTGGTAGGGAGAAGGCGAACTTATGCAGGCTGCTACAGTAGTGGAAACTTGCGGTGATAACGGGGCCAATCAAATGATTTCAACATTTTGATGATTCCTCAGAGTTGACCTGCGCGCTGACATCCATGCAGTTATGTGGAGGTTCTGTCTTTGCTTGCTTCTGTGTTATTATGTGCAAGACGAGCGAATGAGACGCACATTTTGAGTACATTTACGCACATACGTCCGAAAGTTTGGCCAGGCTCTCCCGGGGGCCTCCGGGGGCCCCTGCGGCGGGCGCAACTCGCCTCCGGCTCGGTGCGCGCTACGCGCACACCGAAATAAGCCCGATATGCGCTATGCGCACATATTGCTGGAGCACTCATTATAACCCTGGTGTACACAAACTTCAACGAAGAAAACAACAGGAACTTATGTCTGACGTGCTAAACACAACTACTGTTGTTGAAGCTGTGCTCTCGGCTGGGCATGGAAAACACACTGCTGCTGATTGCTTTCGCCGGTAGCAGTAGCATATCACACACAAAGTTAGGTACTTGGTTGTAACCCAAACAAAGAAGATGCTAACAACGCAACAACAGCAGAGAGAGACAGCGGTGCCTGGTGGTGTAGGCAAACGACGACGACACCAGGCACGTACGGACTGCTGCCTTTTCACGCTGTGGGATTTTCACCGATGCTGCTACTACTGCTGCTGCTAGTGGTGAAACACAACAAGGAGAGAAGTTTTGCTTGTGGCGGTTGGTCTCATCATCATGTACGTGGGGGTATCGTCGGGAGTCGAGACCCAGTACTAATATAAATGCGTGCAACCCGCCCCTATCTATCCTCGGTGATGCACGGTATACGCTCCGATAGGTGAAAGTAGCCATAGTACACTGCGGATGTGCCACCACGACCGCATGGTGCTGGCTACTGCTGCTGCCGCGAGGCTGCAGCGATGTACCACTACAATAGGCTGCGTGTACTCGTAACATGCCCATTACACTCTGTGCTCAGCAGGAGTGTAGCGGCACTGCTGGCCTATTTTCTAACGCAAAATAGCCCATTTCTCTGATTGAGAATTGCATTTCAGAATAGAATGAAACTCGATGCTATTGGGTTTTGTATTGTAAGAGATGTAATTCCCTCACAGTCAAAACATACAGTGTATATAAACTGGTGCCATTTGTGACAGCCGTCGATAACAAGATACATAACAATTCATCGGCATCGGCAGCCTCAAGATATCGAAAATCCAAAATAATCGGGATTAATGGGCGAGGTACCTCGCCCCTAAATACCAATTCCCATCTATCCTCTGTTTTACGAGCCTGTCAAGGCTGATTTCGATTTTATTTTCGGTGGATCGATACCTACTACCGTCGAACATATATTCTATTAATAGTCAAAATTTTAATTGTGAGCGAAATACAAGTCTTGAAACTACTACTGTAATAAAACGGTTATCATTCTCATCGCAAAGGCAATTCTCAATTAATAAAAGGAAAATCGGATGGTTCATGATGCAAGCTCATAGCTCTCATGTGATTTATAGAAACTCGGCATTCATGGTTTATTTTCAAGTTAGTGTTTGCTTGCAAGTCACGAAAGTTTGACCTTGTCTCTTGGCCCGGTGCCGGAAACCGACGAGAAGACCCTCAGTATGTCCACTCTTCTAATATACCGGTAGTTACCGTACCGAAAAAGGGCGCTTCGCCTTAATAAGGTACTACTCAGCCATGTAGCAAGCACAGCACCTTATTATGGAGTCCCACAACTTTCATGTTCGGAGCTGCGAGAGAACGTGTGTTGTATCGTGCTCCGATGCCATATTTTTTCTCGCAAGCTTGACGTCCAGCTTAATACCGTGACACCCGAACAGAGGATAGCTGTAGACATTATGCATTAAAGTCCGCTGTTTCAACAGAATATTATAATTTGTTTAAACGATGTACTTCACCTGAGTTTAAAACACCTTGTTGCGCGTCATGGAGAATGCCGGACACTCGATACACCTACACATAGACCACAGTACGAGATAAACATCAGGACCCCTTCTTTCTTAACCGAAAAAGTACTTGAGTGTTCAAAATCTTAATTTTCGTTTTTTTTTACTCCAGCAGCAATACTATTTATGAATTACTGTAATAACACTATCAGCACGTACTCCTTGCGGAACACGGCATAGCTACAGTTTTAATGCTCAGACCTCCGACCGATCACGATATAGCTTGTTCGTTATAGTATTTAAGAGGTGTTGGGGCTCTTCGATCTGCGTAGGCATTGCTGTGTTTGCAATACGAAACGTTTTGGAGGTCCTGATTGCTATCTACACTTCGTCTACTTTGGTTACGTAGAACGCTACGGACGGTCGAACTAGAGGCCCGCGTAGGTTCACCTACCAGTGCCCAGCGTCGTCGTCGAAACCCTGAGTGAAGACAGTATCAGCAGCCGGAGAAACTGCAACTTTTCAAAATGTTCTTGGAGTACTATTAATAAGGGTATGGCGAGTCGTGTTTGAGTAAGAGGCACAATTTGTGACGAAAAATGCGTCTGATCGATACGCCCCCTGAGACACGAAAAATGTTGACCATGACCTACGTAGCCTCTCTAAAACTACCCATCGGTTGGCAGTCTGACCATTGAAACCAGGGAAACATCGTTTTCCGTAGGGGGTCATGAAAAGTTAAAAATTAAACCAGAAATAGTATTGCAACTGAAAACCAATAAATGGATTTGATTTGTATTTGCTCTGATACGTTTTGCCCCAACGGGGCCCTTAAAGATCTCCGAACATTTCGTTCAAATGCTTTTTTCATTAGGGCCGGGCACTGTCACAGTATGTACTGGCAGTAGTAATCTACTGATAGAACCGGCCAGTATATTCGCCAGTAGGCTTATCTCATGTACGTCCAAGAAACACGCCATATGATAGTATGGAAACCCACCAAATGCGTTTCGGAAGGAGAGAGGAGAAAGGAGAGACAGGTATACTGGTGCAATCCAGTATACTGACTGGTTTTAACGACAGTATACATCGCTACTGACTGAGTCAGCCAGTGCCCAGCCCTATGTTTTATACTATGCGGTGCACCTTCAAAGTTGACTTGCCTCCCGTTCTCTTTCAGGCACATATATGTCCTCATGAAAGCCAGTTCTGGCAGCAGAATTCAATTGGTTGAACTCACAGCTGACGTATATATAATTTTTATTCAAATAATACTAACCTGGTGCTACGGAAAAGGGGCGGTGCTCTGCCACAGCGCAAGAATCACTCGGCCAGGTAACCATCTCCCATTAAATGTACAGTACACACAGCAGTGACAATATTATCTGATGTTTGGTTTGCGATATGCACAAATATAGTCTAGTTCGTTACTACAGCAGTACGTTGCACTACAGTAGTAGCAGGTAGTAGTAGTGGTTTTGCTCAAGCCCAGTTTCTAGGGAGTTGCATAGTACAGAGTAGTACAAAGACACTCGCCGAAGTGGTCTAAACGCATTACGTAATAATAGTGAGAAGAAAGACTATACTACTGCACTGCAATGCTATATTCCTTCTCATACCACTGGTACCACACGCGGGCCACACGAAGTTCCTCGACTTCCGTACTTAGTCCTGAACAAATAATTCACGGGTGCAGCACAGGCGGCCCAGGAAGGGAGAAGGATTTGAACGGAGGGAGGGGGGAGGGGGGTGTATGATTATGTGAGGTAGTGGGTTTTGCCTTGAAGGAGAGATGGAGTTTAACGGGGAGCACATGGCATCTCGTCGTCGCTGCTGGCTTCAGCGTACCTTTGCAGCTGGCTGAAGATCACCGATTGAAGAACCATATATAGCACGGAGAGCTGTGGTAGCAGCAGTTGCGAAAAACATGGACTGCTTGAGTGGCGAGGGGAGGGTCAGTGCTGAAACGAAACAGCGCCAGGGGATGCCTTGGATTTGTTTTCTGTGTCAGAGTCGTCTGAATATATATGATGATCGACCGCCTTATAAATATGTCGTACTGTAGTATCTATCTAGGGCGAGTCGCCCGATATAGGTACAGTACCCATATTAGGTGACTCGCCTTCTACTATTAATATGCAAGACCCTAATCGTACCGTACTGTTTCAGGTCGCCTTATAGCCGTACTCGCCTTACAAGGCATGCAATATATAAAGGGAATACCACTGCTGTACTTGCATTTTCATAAGTTCCACTACTGGCTGAGTCAGTCAGTGCTCACTGCTCACCCATAGGAATACCCCGTTATTGTAATATATGGTTGATACGAGGATGATGGTGGAATACCAAATTATTTGTCATTATGTATATTAGTCGGTCGCCCCGATGGTCTGGTGGTACCCTCAGATTCTTCTATGAATTGGTTTACGGGGTTCGAATATTACGTCGGTTAGACTTTGGAGTTTATAATATGGAAAAGAACGAAGACGTAAACGACTGCTGAGAACGCCTTGTAGCGTGGTTAGGCGCAATTCGATGCGAGTCGACGAGGAAAGAAAGGGCTGAAGTTCTCCCTGGATAATTGCAAGGCTCGAACCGTCGTGGGGGAGGTGAGAGAGGAGCCAACTTTTTGACCCCAAATCTGAGTTTTACTACAGTAGGAAGGAGATATAAATGACGGGTGAAGATAATAGATGAGATGGAGAAAATATGTACCAGGTATGATATAGTTGATTGGTACGATAATGATACCGGACTACTAGAGTAATTGTCGTCAAAATCAATCACTATTGCAGCAGTGTACTGCTGTCCCTCTTCTCTCCTCTCAAACCACATTGAGCGGGTTACCGTCCGATAATATGGCGTGTTCACTGGGCGTATGTAATACATAGCTTCCCGCGAACATACTGGCCACGTGAAGTAGTAGACTACTACTGCCAGTGCATGCTGTGCCAGTGCCCAGCTCTATGTACTCCTATAATGTACGCCCCTCTGTTGTCAACTGTCCGACTTGATTTAAAAACCAATTGCGTTGTATCCTGGTGATAATCTTGCGCGCGATCCTTAGCTCTTTCGATAGTTGACCCCCCTAATATACAGTAAGTATCATACTCTTAGCGTAAACACCATCCTATTCTCGTCACTCAGAAAACCCCGATACAAGCCGTTCGATGCTATGCGTGCCTTCTCACTACCTAACGTTTACCATATCGAGGGCAATGGTTGACACACACTGTGGTCGAGACCTGCAAGCCTTCTACAGCTTCAGTGAGTCAATTGGCCAAAATACGCCGTTTAGCTGTGTCAGTTTTGGTGCAGGGACAAAAAAATGAAAACCGCAAGATATCACGTACGTAACTTGTAAACCGCGCCTCACTGTATGTATGTGTGTATACAGGAGAAACAACCTCAGTACGATAAAGCTTGGCTGCGACGCTGTCAGTGGCCGTATGTTTTAGTTCTCAACAAAAACCAGCCGAACAGAAATGTTGACTATCAAAGGTAGTTTGTGAACCAAATTCAATACGATCATGGTGTTACCGCCCCAACGGTGGATGGATAGTTCATATACAGTACAGGACACCTGATAAGACACAGGGAATCTGCTCCAGCCTGGATTTCTTATTCGAGAGAGGGTGCTTTCTACACTAAATTCAAGATAACCACACAAGAATTTATCATTTTTCTCGAAATCTTAGCCTGGCTTCCTTATTCACTTGTTTCTTATAAGGGGTCCTGTAATGTATATTTAGACTCCAAGAGGCACGATGTAATGCCTCTAAAACGCCCGAGTGCATGCCCAGAAAACTGAAGTTTCAAGCATCAATTATGCTTTTACTACGAATGGGGTTATGACTTGGCAGGTTAATGCTCTTCTGCCTGTCCCGTACGAAGAAAACTTCTGGCATTGCGACAAAAACAGATGCCGTCAAGCAGCCGCAATCCCGGGCGAAGGGGATATCCTCCCGAGGGCGAGAAACGTATTGATGAAGGCAGCGACCCCATGAGTGTTTTTCAAGCGGCCACAACCAATGCAGATGTTGACCAAACCCTATCAATAGTAATTAAGATAGGCAGGGATCCCAGGCGCAATATTACGGCGTAGCCCTAACTGATTAGTAATGCGGAAATTCCAATATACGTGTTCCCCCCTACATTTATAAAATAACACTGTACATCGATCCTGAAAATCAGCTTCGGCGAAACTACGTTCGTGCTGCTTAAGGATCTTCGGACGTTTAGGCAGCCCGGCCAAACAGCAGAGCTCTAGCAGTTCCGAAGCTATGGCAGGCAGTCCTAAAGTTGATAAGAGTGAAGCGATCCGGGAGACGTCTCCTCGGTGACTCCCCCTTGACGCAACCCATCTTGAAGATAATATTGTGCCTACTATTGCTGTGGAATCTACAGTAATACAATAACTCGATCGCAGAAGACGCCTCTTCCCCGATTCCGTGTTAAAGATTGGGCTATTCCGAAGACAATGTCCGGGCCATCGCAGGATGAACGACCCCGGGCCAGCGCGAAGCGCTAGCAATTACTTATGATGGTAATGGCGGTGGCAGGAGATGAACATGGTGCGCCGAGCAATGATGAGTATGGAATTGTAGCCGTCTCAACGAAGCACCGTTCCAGAGATATCCGGTAATACACATCGTCCCTACTAGGTATAGTCGCTCTTACACTGGAGACTGCCATCCGAACGTTGGTAACCGGCGTATCGTCGTGTATTGCCCTGCCTGTGCCGTTCTCAACAGTACTGGCACAGCCACTCCTGTGCGACCCCATTATCCGGCATTTTCCGTATCATCGGTTGGCCTAGGCTTACCTTTTATCACAGCGAGAAAACTCATGGGGCTGGTAGTTTTCCCTCTGACGCTGGAGCCCTCTCTTGTTTGCATAGTCTTGGTAGTTGAACCTCTAGCGCAGTACAGTGCAGCAATGAAGCCCGTCGAGTAGGATCACGACGATCCTGTGAAGCTCTCAGCAGGTCGTTGTAGATTCACAAGTCCGTAAACGCGGCAGCAGCAACTTCATGCGATCAATGCCGTGGCATAATTAATAGGAGGCGGAACTAGTTCGTCATAGCTGCATCTCCAGATGAACGACAATAGTTTGGGCTGATTCACTTTGTTGGTAGACAAAAACATGTCTGCTTTCATTGAACCATGGGGCAAAGCACAGCTGGAAACATGGAATTCTTGCATGCTACGCTAGTAGTGGGAAATGTGACTGCGTTGCGGGCTGTCTCGTGGGCCAAGAGACTGTACCTACTGAGCTATAGTTATGTTATGAAACACCTGGACCAACTGCACTGTCGTCTTGGCATACGTAGTTCAGAGCAACGCTGAGATAGATTTCAAGTATCATAGTCTCGATTATTCTTGGTGTAAATTCCAAAAGGTCTCCCTTCGACTGAAAGCAGTCAAAACGCAGTATCTGCTTACATCGCGATCCATCCCGGTGTACTTGTTTAAAATATAGTACGTGTCCCCTAATATAACATATATGGTGCTCACTACGGTAACGTACGGTTGCTCAATGTTGAGGACTAAGAGACTACCGAGCCTCCCCTAACCGACCCAAAACGTATGACATGGATGGAAATCGTTATGAATGCCACATTTGTGCAACATGTCGGCGCTGTGGTCCTCCTTCTCGGCACGTGTTTACTTTCCCGCGGTCAGCATTCTTGCTTATGCCGCGACTGGTCCCTCCACGTCATGCTCGAGCGGCGCGGAGGAAAGGGTCGTATAGGGTACCTCCCTAGAAGTAAATACTCCAACCGTCACGGGAGAATCGTCTAGGCATGAGTGACTCTGTCTTTGTCCTATATCTTCCGGTGTGACGTATCCGCGTCGCTGTGCGGCACTCTTACCAGACGTGTATGTCAGTTGCGACGGAACCTCTGGTCTTCCCGCGCACAACACTCAGGCGACATCGCCCACGCGTGGCCGTCCTTGGTGACAAAAAACCTGCGGTCCTACCCTCTGTTCCTGTTGTGTTCGTCTTGGGCATCGGCTATTCCAGTTTCCAAACACTCGGCGGCCATTATGATCATGCAGCCGCGAACGCTTCCTCCAGTATATCGAACTCCTCAACATTCCAATCGTGACCACTCATGGTGTCGAACGCCATATCCCCCAAGCCGCCGCTCCTTGACGCAGATTTACTCCACGAGCGCCCCACATCTTAAACATGTCTAAACACCCCAGCATGTGCAACGCACTCTCTGGTCTAATACGCCTGACCGGGATAGACTACTGTGAAGGCATGCCTGGTGACTGGACTTGGAGCGGAATCTGTGCCTGTCAGATAGTATTATAGAAATATTGTAGGATAGCATTATAGTGAGCTGGTGGCACCGGTCTGGTGCATATAATACATCTAAGGGGAAAACATGTATGCTACCCCACCGCATTCCCCGGACCGATCCCTTATCTCAATTGTAGGCGAAGTGCAGTCGAACACACCGTCAGCGAAATCGTATGTCGCCCCTTGTGAAAAATGTCATATTTTCCTGGAAATCTGCTTCCTGCACTACTTGTGCTTTGCTGTAGAGCTGGAGTGCAGCAGGTATAGTGCCTGTACCCTGAGTCTCAACCGCACTCAAGCAGCTCTACACCGCTCGGTTAGCTGTGACGTGAAAACATGACACTACTCTTGGGCTTTGTGACCCACTTGCATGCTTGTAAAGGGAGTCTGCGAATCAATACGAATTATGGACTGATGGGTCGGGAAAATGTGGGTTACAGCACCAGCGATGGGGAAGTGCAGCAGCGCACAAGAAAGTGCACGGATCTCCAGCAGTACCAGGTCACCGCATTAGTGCCGTAGGTGTAATACTGTTGTTTATCTGTTTACCCCAAGAACTGTCTTTGGAGTACGCATGTACAAAATAACTGTTTTTGTATAACTGGTTTACTGGTGTACGCGTGCAAGACAGTACTACAAAAAACATCTATGTACAAATATGAACTGGAACGGCTCTCCTAATGCCATTTCTGCGGCTGCACGCGGCATGCTTCCTGTTGATGCCGCAAAACGTCAGTACACGGACTATAGGTGCGAAGAACGTAGTGCTGCCGAGTAAGGAGGTGCTTGTATATATCCCCTATCCTCACGTTATTCTTGATTTTCCAGTTGCAGCTCGCGACTGGCATTCGCACAGTTTGCCAGTTTGTATCGGAACCGACCAATGTTCGTACTTACTCCAGTTGTGTAACGTTCGTCCCTGTGATTCACTGGTGCGCTCTACCGGCGTTTTCGATTTTCAGGAAGCCCCTTGATGTGGTGCCGGAGCACAGGAAACGGGCTACAGTGATCTGGGGGGCGCTATTGATCGCTATCGTGGGATGTAAGACAAGCGTATAATGGGTGACATTGAAATAACAGCGTGTATTTGAGATTCAATGTGACAGGGGTTCCTCTTGCATTCGGAATACATCTACCATGTGCTCTTTGCATTGCGGGTGCCAAATGTCGCCAAAAAGGGGTCTCCTACAATACGAACGCAGGCGCTGAATAATGTTGTCGATGGCAAAACTGTGTATAGCTGTAGTCGGTTCACACATAGGCAACGTTGGATATCAGCATTACTCTAAACGGGAACATACGGGTACCACAAAGGACGGTATATTCAAGAACGGTACTGTTGCTATCGTTTGGGGTGTCGTGTTCGTCTGAAGGCTCAGCGGCGGTAAACACCACGGGCCGATCTAAGCAGCACATCGCGGACATGTAGAACAGCTTATTGGCACCCTTTCTTCGGGATGGTGTTAAAGGAGGCAGCAATCGGTACCCTTCTGCCTGGCGGGTCGCCAACCGTGTGTGTTATTGTTTTACTTGTATGCTCCTTGTGCATTACGCGCGTAGTTGTGTCCACAGTAAGTATGGGGCTGATGCGGTGAACCTACTGGAGTATGGAGTATGTTCGCAACTCCTTCAACCAGTAGTTTCGCAGGAAGCACAGGCACCGCCCAGTTCGCTGCGGATCGGTCCATATACATACGTAACAGGGATAAAATATATGCTGATTGTTTGGAGCGTCCTGCGCACGTTGGTGCAAACGCACTGCAGGTACGTTGCTACTGCAAGCAGCAGCAGGCAGTAGTCGACATAATCTAGGAACAGTAACATAGTTGTCCCCTGCAGCAAGGTCACTTAGGTAGCGTATCTACTCAAATATTAAGCGAAGGCATCGATACTGTTGAAGTACGTGTGCACGCATATTAGGAACGTAACGGACTACCGCATCCTACAGTGTATCCCCGTGCCTCGTGAGCACATAAGTTTAGTGTTATACAAGTATAAATCGTATCTACAGCAGTACGAACGTTACAATGAAGAACTCGTCGGTCGTCGCTTGCCCAGCCTTTCCACTTGCACGGAGTACTTAGTTCATGAACGACCACGAGCAACGATCAAGAACCAATGTTAGAGGTTGGTCAATACAGTACCTTGCAGCGTAAATCTACAGTAGCGTAGACAATGCACCCCGCTAAGAGTAGACGATAGTCGTTTCGGTTTCGCTCACCTGGTTCACAGCGCAACCTTCTAGCCTCGCTCTTGTCTTCTTAACCATCCTCATGTTTTTGTCAAAGGGCGCAACCTTTCAATGTCATATATGTATGTTGTGTGTGAAGCTCACGAGTCCGTCTAACACCGGTACGAGCCAAGCCCCCGGGCTAGCCCGCCCACCACATATCACACGCGGACACTTTGCTAACATGCTATGAGGCTCGAGGTGTTCAACGCGTGACGTTTATCTTTGGTGTCCGATACGTGGATGCCCGAGCTGTGATGTACGTGTAAGGCGGGGGCACGATGTGAACCATCCGTAGCCCTACGCAACACGTCGGTATCTATCCGGAGCTGTCATTACCATGAACAGCGTCTACTTCCTTGCAGTGTTTTGAAGGGCATCACCAGCCGGAGCTGCTCCGGCTACTACGCGCTGCTGTACCATTTCAACAGCGACCTGCTGGGAGGTTCTCAGAGTCATCATTCTACTGTACTACTACTGCAACAACTTATTATGCTACAATTATTACCACTACTACTACATACTACTACTACTTACTACTAACAGTCCTGCGACTACAACATGTAGTTATAGTACTGCTACTCTACCACACCGTGGACGGACGACTTGATTGCGTTGCTGCACTAGACATAGTGATCGAGTTCGCAGTATCAGGACTGCCAAAATGAGAGACTACACGTTCACGATAACATCATCCACGCCCTGAGGATGTTTTCCGTGATGGAACGCCAGTCCGGACCGACCGATAATATTATAAAACAGGAGGACGGAGGGGTGATACAAGAGAGACTGCGCCGTGCCTAGCAATCACAACAATACGTGGGGAGATCGACGTTGAGCGCCGGCCATCAATTGCTACTACGTATATACGACGTTGACCGTGGCGTCCATTCTCAGAGCGAACGAATACCCGTCGAAGACCTGTTTATTGACTGGCATAGCTGGAGCAACAGCGCCAATTCCTGGGATCGCCGTCATCACCGTTGCGGACAACTCGTGCATCACATAGCCCGGGGCCGCTTAGTATGGGATTGCCGGAATACCGTCTGTGAAATCGCAATATAGCTTTGTAGGGAGCGCCGTGGGGACGTCCTCTGGGATCGGGCCACATAACAGTACTATAACAATTCACAGGAGCTACAGGGATATCATCAGAACCAAGGATTGTCTCAACGTGGGGTCGCTGAGGAGAAGACATTCTCGGGGTCACTGCAATCAAAGTCGCGGATTGCCAGAAGGAAGGTGTTCGGAATCGCCACAGCACTGCTGTTCGATAGGGCTGCCAAAGCTCCACGAGTCACCGCAGCAGTAGTAACCACATGTGGTTGCCGAAACATATTTGGGGATCTTTGTTTTTCAATTGCCAGTGTGGACTGTCGCTGGAACTGCCGCATCATTCTAGATTGTTAACGACTGCTGGAGCGCGGCTTTTGGAGTCGTTGAGCATCCTCATCGCTCATGCTGTCGCGAAAAATCAAATTAAGGTTGCGGTGCATTATAATTGGATGGCGCTAATGAAGCAATGTGTTTGTGATTGCTATGACATCATGATCGGCCGCAGGGGGAGAATATAATCGTAGCTTGAGGTGGCTCCAACTTGGCTGCAAGCGTTGGGTTGTCTTAGTGCCGCATGTCCTCAGGATTCGTTTGCCCTCGAGCACATTGTTAAAGTCTTGTGAATGCTTGAGACAAATGCAGTTGAGAGCTTTTACATGAGTACCTATTGCCTCGCTTTAGCGCAAGCCCGTAAGTCAGTGTCTATCAGCCGTTTAGATAGTCCAGTGCAATGTCGTTTTAGGATGTGTTTTTGAAACGAACAGCGAATTGTGGTAGTAGTCACAACTGCTGTGCCACTGGCTTACATCGGGGGTCGAACCTATCCGCCTAACCAACTGCGGACAATAGCGTGTACGAGGTAATATTGTATTGAGTATGTCTGTCTGTTACATGCGTAGGGCTAGAGCCGCGCGGGTTCCGACGTATGCGTGTGACATAGTTGGGCTCGAATGATCGTGCTTATTTTAAACCTGTCACCGAATGATGATTTCACGTTGCCAGGTTACGCGTTGCTGTTCTTGCGTTAGATGCAGATGGATTTTACCCCTGTCATAATCGAAGAAAGAGCGGTTGATTCGCTGCGGTGTGGACAAAAGGTTGATATTTGCTGCGACTTAGAATCGTGTTTCACACACATATATGCAAACAAAACATGCATACGATGTGAAAGGTGTTGAAATTGCCAGGAAGACACAAACATATACCGGAACATGGTATATGTAATGCGCTCTGTACCTGACATGACGTAGATGGTGGCCGCAAGTGTCAAGCACGACGCGTCACATTGGACCAAGGTAATTGAGAGCAACTACGTTTGTCTCGATGGCCAACAGTATCATTGATTGTTTTCGCCTCCATCGAGGCGTCGTGTTGGTCTAGGTACTTTGCTACAAACAGGAGCATCGCCTGGGTCTCCTGATTGGCAAATAAGTTGTTTGGGGCAAGTAGGTCCAGTAAGCAGCATACTCTTCTATGTGCTTCGTAAGAATGGAATGCTGTTGCTGCAACAGCGTACGCAAAATACGCGCGTGAGCACGGAAGGCAGAACTAAACTAAGTATATCGTATTATACAAGACGTTGTAGATGTATCCACCAGTATGTGGAGAACAAACAGCAGTATGGGTTATGCAAGAAGGCGTACTCTGTCGTCGGTCCTCGGGGTATTTGCATTGGGGCCGAGAAAGTAGCTGATCAACGTGACGAGCAACCATTAAGGAGCGTTGCTGTGGATCAGTCAATGCAATGACAGGTAGAGTACACCTAGCCGTGCCTCGCTTATATCGTCAAGCGTGTCAGGGTGTTTGCAGTTCTCCCTTCAAACCGCAATGTTATCAACTATCTCCCTGCAATATATGCGTTCGTCTTCTTCATCTCGGCAAGAGGGAATGACCGTCGAAAGCCATGTACTTCTTGTGAGCGAAGTCCATACGTCTGCCTAACAGCGGCTCGCACCTCTTGACTATCACGTTCACCACGCGTTCATATGCAAGCACCCGGTGAGCCGATAATATACATGCTTGTTGCTTTTGAATGCAGACACTGCGTTGCAGATTGCGGAGCTCCACTCCAAGTTCGACAACCCCAGCACAAACTTCTCGGTGTCGGTGAGAACGGGCTTCACGTTTGGTCGATCTGTAAGCCCTTCGCACACTCAAATGTCCTGAACGTTATTTGCCAAAGCGATCCTCACCTTGGGAGTACAAGTACCTATGTGTATGAAGTATCGCAAGGGAGCCGTGTATCGTAGCACTTCACCCGACGCAGCCAGTCGGGTTTTCCCTAACAAAAGAGGGTTCATTGACCATCTGTTGCATGCTGAAATTCAAGAGAGTTGGGGGTATCATTTTACAACCCCCTCCCAGCTCAGCCCAAAGGAGTCTCACCGGAACGTTTAGAAACATGCCTCGAAATGTGAGTACCGCTAGTACTACGTGTGCATGATACTCTCAAGCCCCGCACGCGCCCTCTTTCGAAGATTGCCGAGAACCTCAGAACCCTGTCGATGTTTTCAATTAAAGTTTGGGGTCTAACACATACAAGTTTTCATGTGCGATAACTTGGACGTTCTTCTCCACAGGATACGTCCTTCATTGTCGTGTTTCCTTTTACCTAATATCCGGCATTGGTTGTGCAACAAGCTTAGATTATACTAAACAGCCCCATGCCCTCGGTCATGGTATGTCGAAAAACATAGGGAAGGATGATGGTGGCTGGTGCTGCTTAGTACAACCAGCCGACAACTTGCCATCATGTATTCTGCCTTTAGCGCAATGTCTGACCAACCTGCGATGTCAACGTTGTTTCACCCTTGGTTGCTCTAGCGGTACCCCGCGCACCCCTTTCCCTGTATCTGGAGGCATTCACGCTTCCCAACCGTTGTGGCTAGACAGCTAACCCACCATTCCCCTCGTCGACGGGCAAACATCTCATACGTGTACCGTAACCTACTTGCATTATGGCTTCAAACCCGACACAACGTGCCTCGACGACGCTTTGGCATGGGGCATATGCGAGTTTTATATTTTCACGAGCAGATGACTCGTAGGAGGGGGGCGTTGTGGGCCTGCAAGAGCCTATTCAAGTTATGTATACATTTGTCTAGTTCAGTCTCCCCAGCATGACCACTGACTGCTTTTGCATTCATAGCTTACGTGTACAGCGTGCACGCTCGAGTTGCGAAATGCCTTCGGCGCTCTACCACCGAGAATCGCGACCAGGCCCTCGACACACGCCGCACGGTCCCATCGCCGCGGCCGCCGTCTACGCTGACCTTCACCCCGTCGACTCGTTCCTATCGGCCTACAAATGTTTGCCCACAGAACGACCTGTACGCGTTTCCACCATTGGAGATATGCCTTTGGCCCGGCATGGGGTGTGACGGAATCCTTGACCTGGGTACGTGCGTTGCGGACGCCTCTGCCGTGGTATACGTTGGCGACACTAGTCAGGATGTCGACTTTACAAGTGAGGTGAGGGTACATAAATAACATCGGTTCAACCTCATGTGCGGTAAACGATCGATCCATTGCCAATCACCCGTGAGTTTGTCTGGCGCGCGACCTTTATAGGTAAGGTTTCCATGTGGGGTCAGTGCACAATAAATCCTTCAAATACTGTGTTCGGCACATGATCGGGCAAATGCCAACAACAGGCGGAGTCGTCTGGCTCGGGGTCTTCAACGGTACGTATGCTGCCGTTAAAAAGGCCACACCATGTGGGCGCATCTCTGTAGCATAATATGTTGGCAGCAAACACGGAGAGGACTGAATACGGAAAACAATGATAGTCCCTCTTACAGAACTCAAACTGATAAATGGAAACCCAACTAGGCCTACAGGATCCAAGTTACCGCCGGCCACACAACCACCAATATCAGACCTTTGTTTGACTTGCGAAAACTACATAGTATGGTGCCCAACTGCACAAAACTGCGTCGTCGGCACTGTCGTCGGTAGTATAGATGGGGCACATTAGGGCCCACACAGTTCTGTGTGACGGGGGTTCTCGCCAGAGCAACTAGCAAGCTTTGCACTACAGTAGGAATACCATGTACACTTTTTCCATGTAGGTTTTACAGTATTAGTCGTTTTATACCAATCCGTCGGATTAGCAAAAGGAGCCACGCTGTTGTCTTTTTGTTTCTTTTTGTGATTCCTGAATATTCGAGTACAACGATCAATATATTTGTTTTCCAGCAAAAGCTATACTATTTATGGGATATACATTCCAGTGGTAGGAAACACGCCTCACGGAAAACGGAATGCCTCCCAAACCAAACTTGATCGTATCGGCCGTCTATCTTAATATTTTTAACTGCTTGTACTCAAGGTATTTTATGTTGTGCCACTACCAGATAATTTTGAGACATGAAATAACTGGCCCGTTCTCGCGACGCCGATGTTTGTTTTCCCATTGAAGAACCTTCGGCCATAATACCAACCGCTCATATTCCCACCAATTCGAGCTTCTATCGGAGCCCCGCGTTCCCTCAGGCACGACTATTATTGATGACACTCATCAGGGCAGTAGTCGGCATCGTCTAATCGACACAGGGTCGTCGGGTACAACGTGGCTTGCACTACAGTATAGCACAGCCCATCTTGTAGTGCACCTGATAGTACTGATATGTTCCGCACCGCGTTTTCCATGTGGTACAACAGCAGCAGGTACATAGGTTTGTACGACGTATACTCGTGCACATCATTGGACAGTATAGCTACAGCAGTACTCGCAATACAGGACGGGAAGTATAAGTGCACAGTTGCACAGCACATGTGGCATCGCAATGCCCTAAGCTCTGCCATGACTATCACAGAAGGATATACGTACGTACGTGCAGGATGTGGAACGGGACCCTGTTAGATTGAGGGATGATGCGGATTTCACAGTAGAGGTATGTACCCCAACTTAATACGGCTCGAGGTAATAGCAATTTTGCAGAGGAGATTTGGCGAGTCTCCCGGGACTAATAACGCCTCGATATATAATAAACCCCTCGCTGCTGATTGTTAAACGCTGCAACGCTGCCCATTTTGGTGCGTACGCATGTGACATTGATTATTTAACATCACCCACCATAACAATCGATGTAGATTGGTTTGAAAGTCATGGCAAACGGACGCCACTCGGGGAGAATCATTTTCCCCCGCAAAAAACAACATTGACGCATTTTCCCATTTTTTTGTTTTTTTTTGTCCATCCCATTTATTATCTTCGCCCTTCCTTTCTCTCTCCTCCCTAGTCGTAACTCAGATCCGGGGTCCCAAAGTAGGCTCCTCTCCCTCCTCCCCCACGACGGTTCTTGCCTTGCATTTTTATCGCGAGAAGACTTCAGCCTTTCCTTCCCTCGTCGACTCGCATCGAATTGTGCCAACCCACGCTACTATTAATTGGCGTTCTCAGCAGTTGATTCCGTTTTTTATTTATTTTTGCAAATAAACTCAAAAGTCCGACCCACGTGAGATTCGAACTCCAGACATCAACGTTCAGAAGCGTTCGAGGTTACCTCTAGACCATCGGGGCGACCGACCCTGAAATTAAGAAATAGGGGGAAGTTTTTGTGAGAAGTTGAAACAGGTTGTGTCCCGGACAATATTGGGTTTTGGGTTGGGGGATACATATGCCTGATTAGATTCGGTTATCGGTCCCCACTCGGCTCAATTGAGAGAACCTCGGATGACTAGTAAAAACTTCTGGGAGCATGCTGGGGTCGTTGCAGGTTGGATTTTCGTTTGGATCGTGTCTTCAGGATTTGATTTAGGGCCTGGTCTTCTTCTGATCTGTGAGCACACCGGTACACGCGCAACACGCGCCACACGAGCCCACCCCACTTTGCTCACCACCTTTTGCTGAAAAATAACACTGTAACATGTTTTCCACATGCTCTGTATACTGGAAATAATCCTCTTAGGCCTAGAGTAACCTATAACATCATTTTGTTTCTCGTATTTGAAGTTCTCGGACAAGCTCACCTCACAGTGACTTCGCGCTCGCCTCAACTTTAGAGTGTCTTATGTTTCGGGTTTTGAGTGAGGAGGCTCAGCCACAGCAGGGTTACCGATAGAAACCCATGCGCCAATGAAGCAAGTTAAAAGTACCGAAAGCATGTGGGTAAATCTCCACCCGAGCCGCAAGCTCCACCCAGAACGCAAGTTTTGGGCGTGGACGTGAAATCAAGGACCGGACCACTCACTCGCCTCGATATGTCGGAATACGTGCAACATGCCGTATTTATATCGGTGATTTCCATGCGTGTCTACTCGATTGCTATCGTACCAGTACTCGAACTGTCGGGGCTTCAATCTGACGGCCTTGGATATACAGGGCGTCGAAGATGAAGATACTGAAACTCGACAACAAATGATTCCCTCTACGACAGTGACGGTGAGAAGAATGTTCATGTGGATACGGTGCCGTACGTCTCCTGCCGCCCGTGCTCCCAACGCATTAAACGTATTCGCCTGCCGTCGACATCGAAAACAATTCCTAATCCGAACGTTGTCGATGGGCGTGAAACAACCACCGCTAGAGGCGATCAGCTTAGGGGAAACGTGACACAATATGGGATGTGGAAGATGTTGAGCATAGGGTGGTGGTGACTGTTCAGCGAGTTCATCATTTGTACGTGGCTGCTTGTGCCATACCGTTGATGCTGGTGTTATGTACGTCACATGGAAGTTATCTTCGTAGATAGACGAGCCTTGGCGCAGGTAGTAATGTCAACAGTCGCAACAGCTTCTTTCTTTGAGGAAAAATGGAGTTGCATTTGGTTTACGAGCTACTGCGAGTTTCTAATTAACACAACGCCTTTCATTATTGTTAGAACTCCTGTTGAAATCGCTGTAACACACATTTTTAATCTAATTTTCATCCGATTTTTGACCACGATAGTAGGTATACACAAACCAGTCGCCAATGCACTCAAGTAGACAACAAAGTTGTTTATTTTCCACTGCGTGGGGTTCTTGAGACAGCATCGAATACCGACTTAGTATAATGTGACCCATGGCATCACCCTCTACCAACATGCGGTAATCACAGCAATCCATCGCCCGGAACATAGCAATCCGAGAGGTGACGTACTTACAGATGCGACTTGCTGGGAACTTTTCCCGATCGGTATACTCCAACAATATGTCAACGTGAACACACGGTGGGTCTTCTGCGCGGCACGGGTGCGTGTTACAAGAGGGGTAGCACGTTTTGTTTCAAACCATTCATGACTACAGTAGATGTTACTGATAATTAGAATACTCGACAATTGAGGCGCTACCCATTAAAAAGGCATGCTTTATCGCTGTGATGAATTTTGCGTTTTCTCCATTATTTTAATGTATGCCTTCTGTAGACCATGGGGTTGAACTTTCATACTCCTAATGTCGGGTTTCGACTTTTCATACTACTACAGTAGTACAGAGCGCCTATATTCGTGTGAAGTAAGGAGCCCAATAAAATAGTGGTTGCACTACTCTATTAAGTTAGCATGCATCAGAAGTATCCATACCGTAAGGTAGCATGCATAGCAGCAGACACCCCTGCTTTAAGGCGCCATGCATCGGAAGAGGGCAGTATGACGCGAGACGACCTTTATCAAGTATCCCAAGGTATGAGGCCAACACTGTTTTCCTTCCTGCTTCGCTGAACGCAGATGTCCTGGGAAATTAATCCTGTCAACGAGGAACCATACACGTGAGTGCAAGGGGTGCGCGACAGGGAATATATTTTACCCAGCAGGCGATGGGATCGTTCGAGCGAACTGACCATGCATACTGTTAAACCTGGCAAGAAGAGGACGATATATCTTATCTGATGCAAACCTCCACGCAAGTTCTGGTGGGGGGACTGGCCCGCAACGCATATCATCCGTGTTCACCGAATCGTAGGGTAAGGAGGGGCCCATTATTATCCCACTTCTGAAAATAGTGTTTGTTTTCGTAATTGTTCGGCCTGCGCAAACTGACATCAGCCAGTTTTCCACTATCTCTTGAATTTATGTTTTTGTTGCTGTCGACCATTGGATAGAGAGGTTGTTGGCGTCTTCCTGGGGACCGGTTCTACTCCAGAGAGAATCGACGTACCCTACAGCCGCGTCGTCCAATCTCCAGGCTGTGATTCAGGCCGTGCTGACTTTATTCAAACACACATGGTGAGTGGTTTTTACCATCAGCAGTGCTGTTTCGCCGGCATTCGCGGCTTCTTTGAGCAGGTGTTCGCAAGACCAAACTCGTTCTGACTGCTGGTGGGATCCTATAAAGTGAGAAGCTGCTCCAAATATCGTTGGAAAACATACCCGTGCTTTTTCGTGGTGCTCGTTGTACACCTTCACCCTTGGGTTGAAGTTTCATTTATTTGCTCGAACTCAGTTTCTGAGTGACTTACTATTGGTTTAGAGCTCCATCTATCGTGACATGCTATCCACCCTCGGGCTCGAACCCTCGACGAGGTATCTAGATCACCAACACCAACATAGTGCCGAAACAACCGTCGTCCCACTCCTGAATCAATTTCCGTACCGTTTGCCCCCCTGCGGCGTGCATGTCCACCTCGTCAACACTGGCACGCAGACAATCGGGAAGAACATCAGAACCGTTATTTCGAGTGATCCCGAGACGAGCTACCACGTCCTGACCATTTCGACACGCAACTACGTCAACCCGGTGGCGAGTCCCCTCCTGTATATGCGTGCTTACGACAGGGATGCCAGTTTTTTGCTAGCTTAGTTGTGGCCGACGAGGCTCCTCAACTGAAGACAACTATGTAGGCGATGTCATCGACTATTTTGTTATGTAATTTACTATTTTGTTGTTTACACCTGGGCCATGCTACGAAACATGTTTTTGGAGAAACGTGCAGTTTCTACATCTAGAAGCCAGCCGTTCTGTTGAGTGGTAGGCTGTGGCGTCTGAAGACCGTCCTCTGGCATATCCACGGGTTTACCACTGATGTGTAGGCATGCAGGATCTTAAGTGAACCGTAACCTGTAACTGCCGCTTGAAAACGTCACATACTATGGCACAACAACGACACTATGCTTCTCTCTTTAGCCATTGAACTTGGTCCATCCACTTGGTTAGCCGGGTTCTGCAGCGATGCCGGCCGAGGGCTCCTGCTGAGTTCATATTGCAGTCCAAATCATGGGTTTGCCTCGTTAGTATCAGCTAGACGGATACCTCAAATATCGGACAAACGTTTTGCGCTGCTACTATATATAGTGCCATCGGTAAAGGAACTGGTTGATGGGGGACAAGCGTTTTCATACTGTCCCGGACTACATGCTTACTTTCCCACTTAATTCAATACACCTCAACCGCTCACATTCTATCTCGCACCTCCGGCTTCCACCCCCTCGTGCTTGCAGATGTTTAGCAACACAACAAAAAACGATACCAGCCAGTCGTCACGTGGACATCTCCACCTCACCATCACTCAGGGCGCGTTCTCGCTCACGGAGCTCGCCGACGTCAACCCTCTTGATATTAGTACTCTCCTAGGAAACATTGGCGGCTTCTGGGGTAAGTGTTTCACTCGCTCAGTTGCCTTGAAGAATTCGGGAAAGCGTTACTTCGCCCGGCATCTACTCGGTTATGTTGTTCCAACAACCTCGTCAGGGCATGCTCATATGCTCACGCGCCAGAAGTAGCAAAGGCTTGTCCGGCTGGCGCAACGGGAGCGACAAATTGGGTTGACGAACGATACGTATGTTATCTCGATATGTCTTGAGCCTAACTTAACATAGTTTTACCAAGCCGACGGAGCAATTGAACGCACAAAAACAACAACCTAAACACTTCGTCCCCTCCGACCTTTCTCTCCGCCGTCTCTACCAGAAATATTGCTTGTAACCTGGGGATTATGTTTTATTGCCTCCGGGAGCGATTCCCCCACACAAAGAGGTCGGGACTGCACCCATCCGATTCAGAAAGGGAAGGAGCTCTTGAGCAGAAAAAGACCGTCCATCAACCAGACGGTCGCCGCCGACCCAGGGGGTGGCAGTGGTGAAGAGCCCTACTGGATCGCCGACGGGAAGGGTCGCACAGATTTTCCGGGTATCCGCAGCAACCGCGTCTTACCACCGGTTAGTGAACTCTCTGCACATGGGGATAAGGTTTCCAGTGTGTTGGCATGTATATTCCGGCATCGGCCAAAGCAATGTTTGACCAACATTGTGGGGGCTAGCGGGAAAGACACAGTTCGCGCGTGTAATGTCTGCTCGGATTCAGCAAGAAGGTTTAAGAAATAATATGAATGCTAAGACAGAGAGCGTGTACCTGTTTGCTACGACCGTATTGTAGAAGTGACGCACGACCGCAACCCTTAGCACAGTTTCCCAACCATGCACTACTTAAGCTGGCCAAGAATAGCCGCAAACAAGATACTGCCCGATATCAACTTTCGGTTGGACGATTTCGAGCTGCAGACGGGGTCGCCGATGTCACCATAGTGCATCGTCGACCATTATACTGTGGTCGCTCAAAAGGGTTTTAGGTATGTTTAAGGGTTAAACACTGGTAGATAGAGTAATGTACAGAAGGTTTCGCGTGCGCAGAAATCTTCCGACGTGAGACTGCAGTGGGTCATCCGCAAGGGTGAAACTCACATGTTGTAGCGCCCATCTGATATAAAACAATATTCCCGATGAAAAAAATACTGTGTCGTGCGCATCGTGACAAGAGGACGTGAACGTTTCGCTAATCTTGTTAAAAACCACGAATCCCGACATCAATTACCTGTATAGCACACATTCAACCAAATACACATGTGCTGGATCATGGATTTATACGGGAGCCACTCGGCAACATGAGCGAGATCATACAAGACCGCGAGTGGATCGGCCTTGACTTATCTAGATTATGAAGTGGGGATCGAGCTTTTATCGGAGGAGTGATTTTGTTTGTATGGCGGAGAAATGATTTGTCATGGTTCGTTACAAAACCTAACTGTGATATCGTTTCTGAAAACATAAAGCACCCTCTGTATGCAAATGTTACGAACCGTTAGTTTGTTAAGTTCGATAAGAAAAGTGCCAATAAGGCGTCTGGTTCATTCTGTGGATCCCGATGACAAGGCCGTTGGCTCGAGACTACTACATACGTCGAAACCACTTAAGTCGTGTATTTGCCTTTGTTGTGAAGTTATGACGCAATCATCCGCCACCAGGAGTTTCATTGTTCGGAGTTACTTCAGACGTTCAAAGTCACATGATAGTGGTCAGGGCTTGAGTTTGTCCAGGATTCTGGCGATTAAAGATGTGCACATCGACATATACTAGGTTGCTCTGCTGGATGATTGTGGATCAAGCTCACCTAATGGCTGGTGCGATGTACGTCTGACACTACGAACGTCTGTGTTTAGCTGGAGCAACGTTCACACGGACAGAAACCTCTACACATGCACGTAGAGGTTTACAGTTCCTTAAGTAGACCGTGAATTGAAATGATCGAGCGCTCATCCAAGCGCTGTCATACCCACTGTGAAACGGGTCTCTACTGGAGTACCTACAGCAATATTGGCACCAATAATTTGTTATAGGTTTGCGATTGAAACACGCCACATATTCGTGGATGGCAGGCATAATAATACTACAGTAGTCAAACCATACTAAAGTAACAAATGTTGCCCGCCAACGTGCGCTTTGTGCCAAGACTTCAGCTCTCTGTAGCGTGCATCACGAAACACATAGTTACATGTACATCTCCCTTTCTCGCACCCCCATCAACGTTCTACAGCTGTAGATCCCGCAAGATTCCTTCACGAGTATACGGTAATCCCGAAACAAACTGCGTTCCCCTTTTGCGCCGTCCCAATATCGTCTACCGTTCTGCCACACGTATGCGACACCGCCCGTATAGGTTGGAGGCCATGAGCCACCGAAACGCGTTGCCTCGTTCTTCAGGCGCCCGACCGGGCAAGACTACCCGATGCGCCCCGGCTCTAGTTTTACCCGCTCGGTAGACACTGGAGAGAGTTCAGTGGACCCAAATGGCGGTGATGTAGACAACCAAATCAACGTGGTCGCCTAACGATTGTGCGTCGGCCCCGGGCGTGTTCAAGGGGGTCTCAAGTAACCCACCTTATTCCCTATCCACCATTCATTGCTTTTGAATGGGCTCTCGAACTACGAAGGGGATAGGAGAACCAGGACTCGTTTGTGGGAAATGCGTAGCGTTCGGCGTTCAGCGCTTTTCAAGGGTATGTTGTTAACTCTAACACGGTGTCGTTAAGTCCCAAGATACTAGCCCCTTAATGTTGGGACACCTGAGAGGTACAGTGTAGTTTGCGCACACTAAAACACACTCTGGTAAAATCCGACGAGTACACACTTGATGCAGTTTCTCACACGTTTCCAGGAACGATGGACCAGTATGCCGTTTGGCAGTGATACCTCTAGTTTTGATGGATGACGGAGGCTCGTAGTGCCCCGATAATGTATTAGTATTGTAATGGCAGGGTAGGAAGGTGGCTATTGGGGTAAAATCAATAGCAGAGCATGAACGACGGTACATTGACTGACGGCGCATTATCCATCTAGAGACTACCCCATATGTTTTCTATCTCAATCGTGGCATACGGTTTCATGCGCTACACTGCCTCGCTCATAGGACATTCAATCGGCTTGGGCGGACTTTAATTTAATGTAATTCGGTTGTTTAGGCGTGGAAAACGCTTCCTACGTAGTACGTTTGAGGTCTGGATATTTGATATCTGTGGTACTACTGTAGCTCTGCCGTGGCGCGGGCGGTCAAGAAGTGTCTAATCTTGCTCGAGAATCGAAAGTCCACACCGAGATCGCAGCATGATGAACGATCGACCTGATACGGTGGAGGGGGGGGGGGCGTACTTATGTGTTGCTTGCCTTCGTAATTTTACCATTGATCACGCATCTTATTCGAGACGGGGGTAGTAATGGATTATATTTTAACGGGACTGCTTTTCATAGCATCGTTGGCGGAGTTGTTGATACGTTGCTGGGGTTAGTCGCCGGTACGGTTGGATGTTCGGGTATGCAGGACTAACAGCGCCGATATACCCACACCAAAGGTCAAACGTCGAAGTATTGAAACCAATTAGTTTTAGTTCCCAGATCGAAATGGGAAAAACGGTGGGGAACGAGATGTGCACATATCGGAGAGGCATGCTGCGATACGGGTATATACTGTAGAACAATTAATTATATTTGAACGGGGCTGCTTTTCATAGCATCGTTGGCGGAGTTGTTGATACGTTGCTAGGGGTTAGTCGCAGTACGGTTGGATGTTCGGGTATGCAGGACTAACAGCGCCGATATACTCACACCAAAGGTCAAACGTCGAAGTATTGAAGCAAATTTGTTTTAGTTCCCATGTCAAAACGGGAACACGGTGGGGAACGAGATGTGCACATATCGGAGAGGCATGCTGCGATACGGGTATATACTGTAGCTCGTTTTACCCAAAGTATTTCCGACTGACTGTAACTTGCTATTATGGACTATTACTGACTGTTACTGCATACTCAACTTAAAAATCGCCCAATATCGCAGGAATACAGTTGGTGTGATACACTATGTATGTATATGTTTGTATACCTAGGTCATATCGTTGTCTATCGGTTCGAACTTGCACTGCTCCCAAGGTCAGGGTTTGCGTAGGGTTATACCATATTATAGTCAAGCGAAGAACGTCTAAAAATAGGTGTTGTGTTGCTATTTCATGGTGTGCTCTAATAGGTTCGGCAAGTAATGCATTCATGAGGCTCACCTACCCCCCCCCTCCCCCCCTTCCGTTTACCCTTCCACTGTGTACACGTTAGCTGCCCCCCCTCCCCTCTCATGTTGCGCGTGTAGGCCGCATGTGTCGTTGTGGTCTTCCGCCTCATGTTCCGTTTTGTAGGTGCTTGCACAAGCGAGCATATTTTGTGTGTTGGTGTCTACGGGCAGAGGGGCTCAACTTTGTAAATGTGTAACTCATCATGTCTTCGGGACGTAAGGATAGCGAGGACCATGTTACCCTAGTAACGACTACCCCAGTAACGACAAAAGCGATGTGACAACTATGGTGATGATGCTTGTCCCTACCTGTTCTCTTGGTTTGCTTCGTCCACGGTGTACCGAAATGGCACTGTGGGTGTTGGGACGGAAAACTGTCGTCAATCCGTCTAACCGTGTATTTGAAATAAGTGCTACGGTAGGGGGGGGCTCTCCTATTTCCTTTACCGCAGATGTGACATTTGGTCGAGCGGTGTTGTGTACGTGGTTGAAGCTAATCACTGCTTGAATAGCATTAGTGTGATTTCATCATATCGTTTGGTGTTGTATCCTAGAAGTTTGTGGCTGTGTCAGACGGGGAGGGGAACAGGCATCGCAAGGATGTAATGAATAGTTTTGGCAGTAGTATCTGGTCTTAGTCGTATATATTTTGCACAATGAGCTGGGAGGTCAACCGGGGACAGGTTTATAGGAGTTGGAAATAAGTTGTTGGCGCACGCGTAACAGCCGATTCCGTTTGGCAGTGCATACCGCGAAACCGGAAATATTAAATATTTTGAAGCATAGCTTCTAAAGGTTTCCCCGACGCATATACGAGACGTATGTGGGTGTCCACTTGCACTCAGAAGCCCCGAACCCGCGACGGGTTTATCACACGCTATACGCGACGAAAACCGCTGACACCACCGCCGAGACGTCGACCATCGCTCATCATGCTATCCACCCTCACCAAGCTTCGGCTCGATTGGCGCCGCCTGTATGATGTGGTGCTATTCCCTGTCTACCTCGTCGAGCAAACCTTCAGGGCTTCCTGTGGCTCCAGACGGCCCGTAAATACAAGGCAGACTTGTATCTACTTGTGACCATCTAAATGCCTCTTATATACGACCAGGCATATGGTATCGTTTTAGAGTCTACAACAAATCGGGCATCTCTCGATCATCCAACCAAAAGAGCGTTGATAATTAAGGACAAACGTCCAACTCTACAACTAGCTGCTGGCCCCGAACGCCCTTGTTATCCACCCTATCCACCTCGTCTTCTTTCGAGTGTCGGTCTTCGTCGACTCATGGTTCAATTTCATGGCCCTCCCACCCTCCACCTCTCCGTACCTCGCTTTCTCTTACCTTCCATCCCTTGCCTCGAGGTCTGAATTTATTTCTGAAACATTTTGTGTGCTTCAAGTAGATTAGTAATATATCAGTACCACTCTGACCAAGGGCGCACAAAAAAAAAAGAAAACGACACCACACACGTAGGAAGGTCAGAATGAAAAACAAACCGGATCGCTGTGATCACAGGACGAAATGAGCAAAAAACATTTTTTTTTCGTTTTTTGTTCCCATTTTTAACTTGGTTTTAGAGACCCCCCCCTATTTTGTTTTCGCTGGTCGGGGGGGGGGGGGGTAATTAACAAAAAAAAAACTGACTTAGGCTTCTGGGAATCACACACGCCGGTTTCTTCCTCCCAATAAATGGGGTGGGGGGGGTGTCGATAACTGTATTTTTTGTGCGCCCTTGCTCTGACCCAAAATATAAGGACCTTGCGTATCTTACCATTGTATTGAAATGGTCATTATATATTGGATCAGAGTGGTAGTACACAAGCCCTACGACTACATATAGTATCGTGCCTGTCAACCGAGTCACCGAGCCATGTTCCGAACTTTGAAGTGGCACCCTATCGCAAATCAAGCCATTGCCAACCCCTCTCTCTTTCTCGAAGTTACTGTATGTAGTCATATGTTTTAGTGCAATCGCGACCCTGTCTTCCCTCCCGAAGTGAATGACACTCAATATTTGTAGGATATTCTTTCCTGCGAACCTGATCGTTTCTATGCTAGTTTAAGGATTGCATATATCTGGTATTTTTCCGCATACCATCGACACAAGCAGTAGTATGGGCCCTCCAACGAGAATATACCAATCTGAGCAAGCCAGGTTAAACATGTTTTTCGTTTTTTCGGTTTCTTTTGCGTTTCTCTTGTTCAACGCATCTGGATTTCTAGTGTTGAGTACTCAGTCCAATGGGCTACTACTGGTGAAAGGTTAACCAACCACCCACCCAATTCAATCCTTAAAACACTCTCCCCCGATGGAACGCTTCTCGTTGGAATAGGACTCGTGAGACACAGAGAATCCCCTTGCAGGTTTGCAGGGCTATCAACGGACCGTCCGGTAACATGCTGGATCAAGGTACGGGCGTAGACCTCCTAACCCTAACCCTAACGCTAACTCCAAACCTGACCACACAAATAGTGATCTGTAATTTTCCCGGAAAACTCCTACCGGACGAAATGCGAATGAAAACTGCTGGAGGTTTGTCTATTAAGCATCCTTGGTGTTACTGACTTTGACATCGAATCAAGCGTTTTCATGGTGGTCGTGAGATTGGGGCTCACGACCTTATGGGCTATGACCCTTTTTTGTTTTTAGGGTCATAGCCCATAGCTCACGACCACTACAAGCCGTGTCCTGCCGTTGACGATATTTGGTAAGGCATTCGTCCGTTGGACTACTGGTGAAATGTTAACTACAGAGTAATCGCCTACCCAATCTAAGCCTTAGAACACTAGAATACGAGTTATATCGTGCCGGCCGCAGATGGCATTAACGTTCCTACTCTGTTTGCTGTTTTTCGCATAATATTTCCAACTACAGAAATAAAGATGAAGGAATACGAGTTTTTCTGTCGATCAACGGCATTACCCTTAAAATTATGGAGTCATGGGCTCTATCTATTTGTATTCCCATAAGAGGCAAGGGTAAGCCTTCCCACGCCTAGCGAACAATCCTATAGATATTTCCATGTTCCACTATGGCTACCACTTTATCCCCTACTCATACGTATAAAGCAGCCGTGGTGGTCCCGTTATAAGTTGATCAACTGACAAGCGTCTTATAGCCGTACTCGCCTTACCAGTATGTATTTGTTTTTGTTCGTTGGTTTGTTTGTCCATTTGCCTGCCCGTTTTTCTTCATTCGCTTTGTATAATACTTTCCTCTGTTTCCTCTCTTTCACGCATCATATATATGGTCGTGCCCGTCGTAAATGGCATTGCATTGTCTGCTGGGCAAGGTCTCTCCGTCGTAGTTAGGTGACAACATAAATACTGGCCTCTCTCTATCTATGACGAAGAATCGGCGGGGGCACTACTACGATGTTTTTACGTAGGCAGCGGCCAAAAACACGTATACCTGGTCCGTTTGCGGCCAAAAACTGGTGCATACTTAAAATCAAGTCAAAAACGCACTCCACATGTCCTGCCATTGGTCCAAAACTTGTTGTACCTGTTTTTGCCTCCTTAAAAAACAGGTATACCTGATTTTGTCTACTCTGCTTGACTTTCACCCTTTCTTTGTCGTTTTTAAGCCAATCAGAGGCCCTTCATAGTTCCACCCTATGCCCCCTATACAAATGCCGACGTACGCGGAGACCCCCTCCTCCTTTTGCACCTCGCACCACACGCCCCTCGAGCGACACACATATCTCTCTGCCTGTTCACCTCCGCCGAAAACATACGAGATAGAAGGCTCCCCTTTAGGATTGTAGTTGACTTGGAATAACAGGGGTGTCGCGAGCTGGGAAGGGAGAATACAGCAGCAGGCGTTCTTTCCTCGTACTATTAATAGCAGCTATGATACTCGTATACGTAGCCGCCGGACGAGTACGAAGAACTGAACAAACTCTACTTTGCGTTTCAAGGAACGGCAGGACCGTGGGGTGCGTTTGAAACTCGATTTTAGTATTACCTGGTTTTGGCCCCGAACGGACCAGGGCAGCGGCCAAAAACAGGTACACCTGGTCCGTTCGGGGCCAAAAACAGGTACATACTAAAATCGAGTTCAAAACGCACCCCACGAACCTGCCGTTCCTTGCAATCCAAAGTAGAGTTGTTTTCATGCTCTTCGTGCTCGCCCGGTGGCTACGTATACGAGTAGCTGCTATTTATAGTACGAGGAACGAACGCCTGCTGCTGTATTCTCCCTTCTCAACTCTTGTGACACCCCTGGTATTCCAAGTCAACCACGATCCCGAATGGGAGCCTTCTATCTCGGATCATTTCGGCGGAGCTATGCAGGCAGATATGTGTGTGTCGCTCGAGTGGCGTGTAGTGCGAGGTGCGAAGGGAAAAGGGGGTCTCCGCGTACGTCGGCATTTGTATAGGGGGCATAGGGTGGAACTATGAAGGGCCTCTGATTGGCTTAAAAACGACAAAAATAAGGTGAAAGTCAAGCAGAGTAGACAAAATCAGGTATACCTGGGTTTTGAAGAGGCAAAAACCGGTAAAACGAGTTTTGGACCAATGGCAGCGCACGTGGAGTGCGTTTTTGACTTGGTTTAGAGTATGTACCTGCTTTTGGCCGCAAAAGGACGAGGTATACCTTTTTTTGGCCGCTGCCCTTTTAAAAAATATAATCTCGTTTTATATTGTCTGTCATAACATCTCCGGGGGGAGCACGAAACTTACTTGTATTTTTTGTTGGTTTGTTTGTGTTAGTTTGTTTGCTTGTCCGTTCATTTTTGTAGGTTTCAGTCTTATTTTTTGTTTTTCGCTTTAGATTTAATTTTACTGTCTCTCTTTCACGCATCTGGATTGCTAGCAGGGTAAACCGTGCCTGTCGTGTATGTCATTGCACTCTCTGCTCTGCCTGCAGTTCTGCAGGCTTATTTCCGTGCAAAAAGAAGAAGTGGGCACCAGCAAACAAAATCGGTTTACAAAAACCGATTTAAACGTATGGACTGTTGTTGTTGAACTTAGCTGCAGTCCACCCTCTATTATGAGTGGTTTAGAGTTGTAGGAGGAGTGAAATGGAGTGCCCCAATAGACTACACGTTCATTCTGATTGGTCAACCCCTCTACCTCGATCTCACCCGGACCATATATATTCAGTGTATCATTTGTCACCCTCATCCCAGATAGTAGATGCAGAAGTATAGGGTTGTGGGGCTCGTGTTGGGGTTGGGGTGAGGGTTAGCGGAAATAGCTTGTGGACGTGTGGACTGCTGTAGTAAAGAGCCGTAAGTAGTTGGACTGTAAATGGTAAATTGTTGTTTTGCAGGCATTGATCCGGTGGGGATCGCGCACGAGCTACAGGTTGTTTTGTATCAATTTATTGGGAAGATCTGTACTCCATGGACTGCCAATATTAGTTTTAATAGTTGCTCTGCAGCCGTTAACCGGCGGTAACCGTATACCAGCTACATGTACCAGTATAGTTTTATACTCTCCATGGTTATTATACACGTTGGAGATGTCTGGAGTGCAGGTATTTAGTCCCGCAATATATAACAACACTCTACGTCGGCGTAAATATAAGGGACATTTGGTATTCATATCAATGGGTAAACGGTCATTATCATTACGCCCGGAGTGCTAATTTGTTTTGGGTGGATGACGTGTGTGTATGTTGTGCTCGTCGTACCCAGAACGATGGCGTGTTGGCACTGAATTGTATTGTGTACCGTACTGACTGTAACCTTCCTGCATTACAATGTACAGCAGCAGCAGCAGTAACATCGATTTTGTATAGTGTTTTTCTACCCACAGATAGATCGTAGAGATTGTATCTCTCGAGAATGAATTTTGAGAATAATCACAGACATCGTACGGGGTGTGCTACAGCAGCAGTAGATGTAGAGCAGTATAATGGGAGAACACGCACCCCAGAGCTCTTCGTTTGATGCCGAATCTACGAGCCTCGCAAAGAAATTTCCCTCGCTCGTTGCAATCGCTCAGCTGTTCGCCGTGTTCAACCAAGTCTTCCCGTCGGCCGACAAAACGTACCCGCTGCTGTATGCCACACCCGCGCGCAACAAACCCGCCGCATAGCACGTAAGCAGTAAAAGCGGGTGTTAATGCATTATTTGCGTAAACCCCTAGCGAGAGAGGGGGACATCTCAGTCAGATTTACACCTCGTCCTAGGGAGATCCTCGCCACCATCAGTCGACCGCATCACTCTTCTACTACCCCTTTGGACGCTGAATCCACGAGGAACCCATGTGGTAAGACGGATGCTATATGAGAGTTCAACCCTGCGACACAACCTGCGAAGACAGTCTTTTCGATACTGGCTACATCTGACGGAACCCAGAGCATGTGTAAACAAACTTGCTGCGAGTCCACGTCTACGTAGTCAAACATTTTCTGTCGTTTTCGCTGCTGTCATGAGTGTGCTGTAAGCTCCTTTTACCGTTGTCTCTCTTTGGCTTTTCAATACCCACCCGCAGCACTGCAATGACACCTGAAATCATACCACGTAATACTGGTGGTTTGGGGCACAACGCAGTGCTGATCTTCTGATTGTTGGAGTAAAAATCGTATTTCTCCGCACTTGAAAACTCGATTTTCTTCTCTGCCATCTCTCTTCACAAAGTTCTTCTGATTGTTGGAGTAAAAATCGTATTTCTCCGCACTTGAAAACTCGATTTTCTTCTCTGCCATCTCTCTTCACAAAGACAGAGCCTCGACGCACGCGTCAGTTCTTTCACACAGCGCTGCTCCAAGGTAGCAACCCCTTGGTACGTAGAGTGGGCGGTAGCTTTCAGTATAAGCGCAGACGCGCGGGGGGGGTATGTTTGCGGTTAGTTGTAGCTCGCGTAGCTGTATCGCGCGCCAATCGTACTCGACATAAAATACAATGTATGTGTGTATGTACACGTACGAGTACGTGCTCACGAATTTGTGGGCAGTTTCACGTGTTTACTCGTTTAGGCATTGGTTTTATGTTTCATCTAATACTTTACTGCTGTCTTCATATTTTGCAGGTGTAAACTAATATATACGACAGTGAGTACGAGGTCGTCGAACTACAGTAGCTACGTACCATTTGTGTTATTGTTCACATTAAGGGGCCCCTTCGGTCATGATGAAACACGAGTACTTTAGAGTTGATAAATATATATTTTCCGTTTTTTTTACAGCCGCAATACTATTTCTGGTATATTAACACCATATCAGTACTCCTTACGGAAAATGGTGTAGCTCCAGTTGTAATGCCCATAATTGTTCCCAGTGAATAGTCTCAAAGAGCCTAGATCATGTTCAACGTTTGTGTCTCAGGAGTCGTATCGATCAGACGCTTTGTTCGTCACGAAACGTGCCTCTAAAGAGGCGCTGTTCGTGGTCAACATTCGTGTCTCGGGAGGCATATCGATCAGACGCCTAGTCACGAAAAGTGTGTCTAAAGAGGCGCTTTTTGAAGAGGCGCTTTTCGTGACGAAAAGCGCCTCTTTAGAGTCACGTTTCGTGACAAGGCGTCTGATCGATATGCCTCCCGAGACACAAATATTGACCATGATCTAGGCTCTTTGAAACTATTCACGGGGAAAAATTAAAAGCATTAGAACTGGAGCTATCCCGTTTCGCGTATGGAGTACTGATATGGTGTTATTATACCAGAAATAGTATTGCTGCTGTAAAAAAAACTAAAAGTATATATGTTTTAACTCTCAAGTACTCGTGTTTCATCGTGACCGAAGGGGCCCCTTATACCTTCATTTCTACCGTCGACATCCAGCACACCCAGTGTCCGTGTCGATTATCTTCCTTCTAGAAAGGTATACATTATGTGGTCAGTAAACAAAGACAGAGATACTACGCTGCAGTGCAGTAAGCAAAGCAGACGATGCAATGCCATATACGACAGACAAGACCTACCCAGCTAGCAATCCAGGTGCATGAAAGAGAAAAAAAAAGAGAAAAACAAAACAGAGAAAAAGCGAAAGGGATAACATAAAAATAAAATAAACTTACTTATAAGCAAACCAACAATCAAACATGACAAAATAAAGATAAGGGAAGTGTTATGCTTCTCCCAGAGGAATCCCGACAGACAATAAAAATTAAAGGAAATGAAACGAAATGAAAAACAACGTAAGTAACCGGAGCAAGACTAAGAACGACAGGAACGGACGATCAACCGGAGCACACCAAAACCACCTTCCAGGCAACCGAGGCAGGTTGGTACCCATATTACAGACAGGTTCTACCAGCTAGTCCGTCTGGTACCTTGCTACCTTGTCTGCCGTCTCCTTCCTGCGTTCGTCCGCCTCGGTTTCCCTACGAAGCCCCCCCCCGACTCCATTCCCTTGGGCGCCCCCCATACAACGGATGGATGCGTGACGCTTCCTACTCAGTTTTGCTTCGTGTTCGTGCCACACACGAACGTGAAGGAAAGAGAGGAAGAAATATCAAAAACTTAATGAGTACGTACGTAACTAGGCAATCGAAGGAAAACCCTAGGAAAATACGGAAGGACAGGAAAACAAAGAAAGGCGACCACGGCGAAATAAATATATACAATAAAATAAAAAAAATGCGAGGGACTGTAGCACCCTTGTCGTGCCCCCCCGGAAAAGCTGCGACAGGCAATACACAATACACCCAGCAAATAAAAACAAAAGAAAGACCACCAGAAATAACCGAGAAAAAGTACGGAGCACTCCATCCACCAAGCCAGGTAGTACTGTTTTTCCTTATCACAGGGATAAGACCGAAAGTAAACAAACAATGAAACTGAAACGAAACGAAAGACACAACAGGGCCGCGTTTGAAGCAGCTACAGAGAGAGGTGCGCGGTACGGGTTGAATAAAGTAATGACATCATCCCGGGGCCCATAGTGAGTTGTTTTACGTGTTTGTCGCCTTGTTACACCATCCAGGACGCTGTCGATCGAGATGGGTTTTCCTCTTCGAAATTGCGATTTTTGGCGATGTTACTGAGATCGACATTGGGTAGTCTACGCACCGTATGTTTTACCCGATGTTGTATCTACAGTTAGATATCGAATATAGATCGGGATCGACATCGCGATCTTCAAAATGTTACAGACAATGGTGTATTAGAATCAAGTAATTACAATCACCACGACTAGAACAGTAGTAGCAGGGGTGCCCTCTATATACGTGCACTCACCAGGTCTTTACTTGCTGTGGTCCGCCGTCTTTTGCGTGCAGCGCAAATGGCGACGCAAGGTTTGGGATCTATGCGGGAACAAACGCCTCAAGACTGAGTAGAAACCCTTTTAATTTAATATCGGCTACACGGCGAATAGGAAATTATGCCTCCAAAAAATAAGAGCGTACGGCGAATAGCGAACAATGTGCCTGTTTTTTGTTTTCCACTATGGCCAATAGGACAAGGGGCCTAAAAGAGATGTTCAATAACCGGTAATTAAAATACCAAAAATAACCCAAAAACAATTCCCGACTCCGGCGAGAAATAAACGCACACAAAAACATTTCCGCTTGCGCCAAAAAATACTGGGCCTTCAAATACGCGTGTTATACGCGCAACCGGCCTCGCGGCGACTGTTGGGCAAAAATGTTATTTTGACCAAATATATGTTGCGCCAGCGCAACAGCACAACACGTAATTAATGTCCTGGTACTCATTGACGAAAAGTGCCTGCTGTGCTGCCGCATGCATGGCAACAGTACTACTGTATCTATTGAATGGATAATCTGCAAACAAAGTTGGTGGCGCTTGCTCATGACGTTGGGAAGACGACGACGACTAGAGGAGAGTTGCGGGGGTACAGGGAGACAAAAATAGAAGAACGAAAACCGGATAACGTGGTGTTATGGTCAAAACAAAAACCGGAATTAACCTTTTTGTTTTTCAGCCGGTTTTAACCGGTTTTCAGAAACACGGTTAACACCGGTCGGTAACGTGAAACGCCTCCAAATCATCGATCAAAACGGCATGTTCTGATGAAAAACGTGCTGTTAATGTGTGCATGCCGAGCCACAACCACAGCGCACGGGGTGATGGGATTTCAAGGTATAAAACCGTGTTGTGAAGAAAACATTGCCGGTGCACTCAGTTACTATATATTATTTATTCTATTATATTTCCCATCCCATTTATTATCTTCGCCCTTCCTTTATCTCTCCTTCCCCAATCGTAACTCAGATTCGGGATCACAAAGTAGGCTCCTCTTCCTCCTCCCCCACTACGGTTCATGCTTCGTATTTTCATCGCGAGAAGACGTCATTCAGCCCTCTCTTCCCTCGTCGACTCTCATCGAATTGTGCTTACCCACGCTACTAATATTAGGCGATCTCAGCAGTTGATTCCGTTTATTTTTGATTTTATGCAAATCAACTCAAAAGTCCGACCCACGGGGTTTGAACTCCGTAAATCGACTCTTAGAACCGTTCGAATGTACCACTACAATAGACGATCGGGGCAACCGATTTAGTTTTAGAGGCCGCCGAAACCGGCGGCTTCACAGACCATTTATAGAGCGGGGGGGATTGAACGAAACCGATTTTGATATATTGATCCTTCCGACTACAGTATATACCTACTGGTTACTATTAATATTAATAGGTCTTTCTTCGCGATCACTTGATTCCTGTTTGTTTCCCAATGCCTTGCCGATCAGCGTATTCGGAGGGCTTTCCTGTGCGCGGTCTAACTGCACTAAAATCAAGTCAAAATATTCACACTAATTTCGAGATACAATAGTCAACACTTTTTTCAATACACTTGGTTTTCGTACTAAAATCAACTTTGTTTTTCAAAGAGTCAAAAAAAGGTGAAAATATATTATACAGATGGATGATGATGTCGTACGTGCACCTTTTGTATACCTTGGTATGCCATATCTTTCGACATACGACAACTCTAACACGTCAGAAGAGCATCACATCAGCTGTTTAGGACATGTTTGATGCATACACTTACTTGTACATATGCATGATACAATATACCAGGTATAATACTGCTTCTGCGTGTATTCCAGTATTAGTACTGGCTTCATTCGGTAGGGAATCCGAGAATAGTGAACAGTCCGGTGATACCGGTTTAAACCGGTTTTCCGGTTTTATCCGGTTTTTATCCGGTTTTATCCGGTTTTCGGTTAACCGGTTTAAGCCCGCGAAAATAACCGCGGGTTTTTGTTCAAAAGCCGTTTACTCGCACACGCTTACTGTGTTTCCAAAAACCGCTTTAAATCGTTTTGTTTTCATTGGTGCCCATATCTAAGCACGACTCACGGGATTGTGATGGAGCTGGCAGAAGAAATAGATAACGTATACAGTATTTTATTGACGACCTAATGCTAAGAAGGCTCGCCATGTCAAAAGAGAAAGGGTGCAGGTATCTAGTGCTTGATCCAGGATCAGGACTCGCCCAAGTGGAAGACAGATGTTCTCATAACAAACGCGTGAGAGCTTGAAGGGTCAAGCTGACAGAGTGAAAGGGGAGGGGGGTGGGGTGGGAGAGGGGGAGGTGATGCTCTCTAGCATGACCGGCTCCAATGTACTGATAAGTACAGGATCCACCACCTCAAGTTCCCACTATAAATGCCCCGCCAATACCGACTGACGTAGCACTACGAGTACTTCAATGCAGCTTTATCCAGTACGTACCCCATCCAACTCGCATCTAGCCAGATCACAGATAGATGTACTGCTATATATGCGCCTTTACCTTAGAATACGCCTATATCCGTTAGGATACAGATCCTACGTGTACCATTCATAGTAGATTCCATACTAGGTGACAATATCGTATCCAACTCTGCTTACGGTTGTTTTATTTCCCATACCAAAAGGCACACTATCGCAGTACCCGTAATGCAGCAGAAGTAAAGTAGTTTGGTCGTGTGATGACCAGATGTCGAGGATGAAGATGAGCACATACATGCAGTGCTACAAAGCTCTAAGCCTTCCAACGCCTAGAGAAAAATCCTATAGATATTTCCATGTTCCACTACAGTATGTATGGCTACCACTTTATTCCTTACTCATATACAGCAGTGGTGGTCCTGTTATAAGTTGATCAAGTGACAAACGCCTTGTAGCCGTACTCGCCTATTTTGTTTTTGTTTGTTGACTACGTAGTTTGTTTATTTGTCTGTCGGTTTTTCTGTTTTGATTCACTTTTGGTTTTGTATAGTGCGTGGTGTACACCACACCAGGTTTATAATTAAGTGGCGAAACGTGCGCAATTGCACAATTTGTCTGAGAAATCGACTTTAGCGCAACTAAAAAATCAGGAGATATGCGGCTTGCCGAACATCTGTTTTCGGCCCCCGCACATGTTTTGGCCGCAGGCCAAAAACAAGGTGCGAGTCGATATGTTTGTCTCTTTTCGCCGCAGGCGATAATTGTTCTGGGTTTTTTTTTTGTGATATTTTTGGCAATTTCATCTGATTTCATGCTGACTTTCTTTGTGGCTTTCCTTTTTGAGGGGACTGAGTTCAAGGTGATGACAGTTGTCTGAGTCCGTGGATGAAACAAGGCTTGAAAAGCTCGCATATACAGAGGTATACGCGTAGTAAGTGGTTTCAAGTTTCAATGATTCGAATTGAAATCAACCTACAGTATAGCAGCTGTTGTATAGCATGTGTGGTAGGGAGAAGGCGAACTGATGCAGGCTGCTACAGTAGTGGAAACTTGCGGTGATAACGGGGCCAATCAAATGATTTCAACATTTTGATGATTCCTCAGAGTTGACCTGCGCGCTGACATCCATGTAGTTATGTGGAGGTTCTGTCTTTGCTTGCTTCTGTGTTATTATGTGCAAGACGAGCGAATGAGACGCACATTTTGAGTACATTTACGCACATACGTCCGAAAGTTTGGCCAGGCTCTCCCGGGGGCCTCCGGGGGCCCCTGCGGCGGGCGCAACTCGCCTCCGGCTCGGTGCGCGCTACGCGCACACCGAAATAAGCCCGATGTGCGCTATGCGCACATATTGCTGGAGCACTCATTATAACCCTGGTGTACACAAACTTCAACGAAGAAAACAACAGGAACTTATGTCTGACGTGCTAAACACAACTACTGTTGTTGAAGCTGTGCTCTCGGCTGGGCATGGAAAACACACTGCTGCTGATTGCTTTCGCCGGTAGCAGTAGCATATCACACACAAAGTTAGGTACTTGGTTGTAACCCAAACAAAGAAGATGCTAACAACGCAACAACAGCAGAGAGAGACAGCGGTGCCTGGTGGTGTAGGCAAACGACGACGACACCAGGCACGTACGGACTGCTGCCTTTTCACGCTGTGGGATTTTCACCGATGCTGCTACTGCTGCTGCTGCTAGTGGTGAAACACAACAAGGAGAGAAGTTTTGCTTGTGGCGGTTGGTCTCATCATCATGTACGTCGGGGTATCATCGGGAGTCGAGACCCAGTACTAATATAAATGCGTGCAACCCGCCCCTATCTATCCTCGGTGATGCACGGTATACGCTCCGATAGGTGAAAGTAGCCATAGTACACTGCGGATGTGCCACCACGACCGCATGGTGCTGGCTACTGCTGCTGCCGCGAGGCTGCAGCGATGTACCACTACAATAGGCTGCGTGTACTCGTAACATGCCCATTACACTCTGTGCTCAGCAGGAGTGTAGCGGCACTGCTGGCCTATTTTCTAACGCAAAATAGCCCATTTCTCTGATTGAGAATTGCATTTCAGAATAGAATGAAACTCGATGCTATTGGGTTTTGTATTGTAAGAGATGTAATTCCCTCACAGTCAAAACATACCGTGTATATAAACTGGTGCCATTTGTGACAGCCGTCGATAACAAGATACATAACAATTCATCGGCATCGGCAGCCTCAAGATATCGAAAATCCAAAATAATCGGGATTAATGGGCGAGGTACCTCGCCCCTAAATACCAATTCCCATCTATCCTCTGTTTTACGAGCCTGTCAAGGCTGATTTCGATTTTATTTTCGGTGGATCGATACCTACTACCGTCGAACATATATTCTATTAATAGTCAAAATTTTAATTGTAAGCGAAATACAAGTCTTGAAACTACTACTGTAATAAAACGGTTATCATTCTCATCGCAAAGGCAATTCTCAATTAATAAAAGGAAAATCGGATGGTTCATGATGCAAGCTCATAGCTCTCATGTGATTTATAGAAACTCGGCATTCATGGTTTATTTTCAAGTTAGTGTTTGCTTGCAAGTCACGAAAGTTTGACCTTGTCTCTTGGCCCGGTGCCGGAAACCGACGAGAAGACCCTCAGTATGTCCACTCTTCTAATATACCGGTAGTTACCGTACCGATAAAGGGCGCTTCGCCTTGATAATGTACTATTCAGCCATGTAGCAAGCACAGCACCTTATTATGGAGTCCCACAACTTTCATGTTCGGAGCTGCGAGAGAACGTGTGTTGTATCGTGCTCCGATGCCATATTTTTTCTCGCAAGCTTGACGTCCAGCTTAATACCGTGACACCCGAACAGAGGATAGCTGTAGACATTATGCAATAAAGTCCGCTGTTTCAACAGAATATTATAATTTGTTTAAACGATGTACTTCACCTGAGTTTAAAACACCTTGTTGCGCGTCATGGAGAATGCCGGACACTCGATACACCTACACATAGACCACAGTACGAGATAAACATCAGGACCCCTTCTTTCTTAACCGAAAAAGTACTTGAGTGTTCAAAATCTTAATTTTCGTTTTTTTTTACTCCAGCAGCAATACTATTTATGAATTACTGTAATAACACTATCAGCACGTACTCCTTGCGGAACACGGCATAGCTACAGTTTTAATGCTCAGACCTCCGACCGATCACGATATAGCTTGTTCGTTATAGTATCTAAGAGGTGTTGGGGCTCTTCGATCTGCGTAGGCATTGCTGTGTTTGCAATACGAAACGTTTTGGAGGTCCTGATTGCTATCTACACTTCGTCTACTTTGGTTACGTAGAACGCTACGGACGGTCGAACTAGAGGCCCGCGTAGGTTCACCTACCAGTGCCCAGCGTCGTCGTCGAAACCCTGAGTGAAGACAGTATCAGCAGCCGGAGAAACTGCAACTTTTCAAAATGTTCTTGGAGTACTATTAATAAGGGTATGGCGAGTCGTGTTTGAGTAAGAGGCACAATTTGTGACGAAAAATGCGTCTGATCGATACGCCCCCTGAGACACGAAAAATGTTGACCATGACCTACGTAGCCTCTCTAAAACTACCCATCGGTTGGCAGTCTGACCATTGAAACCAGGGAAACATTGTTTTCCGTAGGGGGTCATGAAAAGTTAAAAATTATACCAGAAATAGTATTGCAACTGAAAACCAATAAATGGATTTGATTTGTATTTGCTCTGATACGTTTTGCCCCAACGGGGCCCTTAAAGATCTCCGAACATTATGTTCAAATGCTTTTTTCATTAGGGCCGGGCACTGTCACAGTATGTACTGGCAGTAGTAATCTACTGATAGAACCGGCCAGTATATTCGCCAGTAGGCTTATCTCATGTACGTCCAAGAAACACGCCATATGATAGTATGGAAACCCACCAAATGCGTTTCGGAAGGAGAGAGGAGAAAGGAGAGACAGGTGTACTGGTGCAATCCAGTATACTGACTGGTTTTAACGACAGTATACATCGCTACTGACTGAGTCAGCCAGTGCCCAGCCCTATGTTTTATACTATGCGGTGCACCTTCAAAGTTGACTTGCCTCCCGTTCTCTTTCAGGCACATATATGTCCTCATGAAAGCCAGTTTTGGCAGCAGAATTCAATTGGTTGAACTCACAGCTGACGTATTTATAATTTTTATTCAAATGATACTAACCTGGTGCTACGGAAAAGGGGCGGTGCTCTGCCACAGCGCAAGAATCACTCGGCCAGGTAACCATCTCCCATTAAATGTACAGTACACACAGCAGTGACAATATTATCTGATGTTTGGTTTGCGATATGCACAAATATAGTCTAGTTCGTTACTACAGCAGTACGTTGCACTACAGTAGTAGCAGGTAGTAGTAGTGGTTTTGCTCAAGCCCAGTTTCTAGGGAGTTGCATAGTACAGAGTAGTACAAAGACACTCGCCGAAGTGGTCTAAACGCATTACGTAATAATAGTGAGAAGAAATACTATACTACTGCACTGCAATGCTATATTCCTTCTCATACCACTGGTACCACACGCGGGCCACACGAAGTTCCTCGACTTCCGTACTTAGTCCTGAACAAATAATTCACGGGTGCAGCACAGGCGGCCCAGGAAGGGAGAAGGATTTGAACGGAGGGAGGGGGGAGGGGGGTGTATGATTATGTGAGGTAGTGGGTTTTGCCTTGAAGGAGAGATGGAGTTTAACGGGGAGCACATGGCATCTCGTCGTCGCTGCTGGCTTCAGCGTACCTTTGCAGCTGGCTGAAGATCACCGATTGAAGAACCATATATAGCACGGAGAGCTGTGGTAGCAGCAGTTGCGAAAAACATGGACTGCTTGAGTGGCGAGGGGAGGGTCAGTGCTGAAACGAAACAGCGCCAGGGGATGCCTTGGATTTGTTTTCTGTGTCAGAGTCGTCTGAATATATATGATGATCGACCGCCTTATAAATATGTCGTACTGTAGTATCTATCTAGGGCGAGTCGCCCGATATAGGTACAGTACCCATATTAGGTGACTCGCCTTCTACTATTAATATGCAAGACCCTAATCGTACCGTACTGTTTCAGGTCGCCTTATAGCCGTACTCGCCTTACAAGGCATGCAATATATAAAGGGAATACCACTGCTGTACTTGCATTTTCATAAGTTCCACTACTGGCTGAGTCAGTCAGTGCTCACTGCTCACCCATAGGAATACCCCGTTATTGTAATATATGGTTGATACGAGGATGATGGTGGAATACCAAATTATTTGTCATTATGTATATTAGTCGGTCGCCCCGATGGTCTGGTGGTACCCTCAGATTCTTCTATGAATTGGTTTACGGGGTTCGAATATTACGTCGGTTAGACTTTGGAGTTTATAATATGTAAAACATAAATAAAGACGTAAACGACTGCTGAGAACGCCTTGTAGCGTGGGTAGGCACAATTCGATGCGAGTCGACGAGGAAAGAAAGGGCTGAAGTTCTCCCTGGATAATTGCAAGGCTCGAACCGTCGTGGGGGAGGTGAGAGAGGAGCCAACTTGTTGACCCCAAATCTGAGTTTTACTACAGTAGGAAGGAGATATAAATGACGGGTGAAGATAATAGATGAGATGGAGAAAATATGTACCAGGTATGATATAGTTGATTGGTACGATAATGATACCGGACTACTAGAGTAATTGTCGTCAAAATCAATCACTATTGCAGCAGTGTACTGCTGTCCCTCTTCTCTCCTCTCAAACCACATTGAGCGGGTTACCGTCCGATAATATGGCGTGTTCACTGGGCGTATGTAATACATAGCTTCCCGCGAACATACTGGCCACGTGAAGTAGTAGACTACTACTGCCAGTGCATGCTGTGCCAGTGCCCAGCTCTATGTACTCCTATAATGTACGCCCCTCTGTTGTCAACTGTCCGACTTGATTTAAAAACCAATTGCGTTGTATCCTGATGATGATCTTGCGCGCGATCCTTAGCTCTATAGATAGTTGACCCCCCTAACATACAGTAAGTATCATACTCTTAGCGTCAACACCATCCTACTTTCATCACTCAGAAAACCCCGATAGAAGTCATTCGATTCCATGCATGCCTTCTCACTTCCTAACGTATACCATATCGAGGGCAATGGTTGACACACACTGTGGTCGAGACCTGCATGCCTTCTACAGCTTCAGTAAGTCAAATGGCCAAATTAGGTCGTTGGACTGTGTCAGGTTTGGTGGAAGGACGAAAATTAAAACCGCAAGATACCACGTACATAACTTGGAAACCGTGTGTCACTGTATGTATGTGTGTATACAGGAGAAACAACCTCAGTACGATAAAGCTTGGCTGCGACGCTGTCAGTGGCCGTATGTTTTAATTCTCAACAAAAACCAGCCGAACAGAAATGTTGACTATCAAAGGTAGTTTGTGAACCAAATTCAATACGATCATGGTGTTACCGCTTCAAGGGTGGATGGATAGTTCATATACAGTACAGGACACCTGATAAGACACAGGGAATCTGCTCCAGCCTGGATTTCTTATTCGAGAGAGGGTGCTCTCTACACTAAATTCAAGATAACCACACGAAGAATTTATCATTTTTCTCGAAATCTTAGCCTGGCTTCCTTATTCACTTGTTTCTTATAAGGGGTCCTGTAATGTATATTTAGAATCCAAGAGGCACGATGTAATGCCTCTAAAACGCCCGAGTGCATGCCCAGAAAACTGAAGTTTCAAGCATCAATTATGCTTTTACTACGAATGGGGTTATGACTTGGCAGGTTAATGCTCTTCTGCCTGTCCCGTACGAAGAAAACTTCTGGCATTGCGACAAAAACAGATGCCGTCAAGCAGCCGCAATCCCGGGCGAAGGGGATATCCTCCCGAGGGCGAGAAACGTCTTGATGAAGGCAGCGACCCCATGAGTGTTTTTCAAGCGGCCACAACCAATGCAGATGTTGACCAAACCCTATCAACAATTTCCCGGCACACCACAGCCTTGAGGGATAGTAATAAAGATAGGCAGGGATCCCAGGCGCAATATTACGGCGTAGCCGTAACTGATTAGTATTGCGGAAATTCCAATATACGTGTTCCCCCCTACATTTATAAAATAACACTGTACATCGATCCTGAAAATCAGCTTCGGCAAATCTACGTTCGTGCTGCTTAAGGATCTTCGGACGTTCAGGCAGCCCGGCCAAACAGCAGAGCTCTAGCAGTTCCGAAGCTATGGCAGGCAGTCCTAAAGTTGATAGGAGTGAAGCGATCCGGGAGACGTCTCCTCGGTGACTCCCCCTTGACGCAACCCATCTTGAAGATAATATTGTGCCTACTATTGCTGTAGAATCTACAGTAATACAATAGCTCGATCGCAGAAGACGCCTTTTCCCCGATTCCGTGTTAAATATTGGACTATTCCAACAACAAAGTCCGGGCCATCGCACGATGAGCGACCCCGGGCCAACGCGAAGCTCTAGCAATTACTTATGATGGTAATGGCGGTTGTAGGCGATGAACATGCCGCGCCGAGCAATGATGAGTATGGAATTGGAGCCATCTCAACGACTGCACCGTTCCAGAGATATCCGGCAATACACATCGTCCCTACTAGGTATAGTCGCTCTTACACTTGAGACTGCCGTCCAAACGTTTGTAACCGGCGTATCGTCGTGTATTGCCCTGCCTGTGTCGTTCTCAACAGTACTGGCACAGCCACTCCTGTGCGACCCCATTATCCGGCATGTTCCGTATCATCGGTTGGCCTAGGCTTACCTTTTATCACAGCGAGAAAACTCATGGGGCTGGTAGTTTTCCCTCTGACGCTGGAGCCCTCTCCTGTTTGCATAGTCTTGGTAGTTGAACCTCTAGCGCAGTACTGTGTAGCAATGAAGCCCGTCGAGTAGGAGCACGACGATCCTGTGAAACTCCCAGCACGTCGTTGAAGATTTACAAGTCCGTAAACGCGGCAACAGCAGCTTCATGCGATCAGGCCGTGGCATAATTAATAGGAGGCGGAACTAGTTCGTCATAGCTGCATCTCCAGATAAACGACAATAGTTTGCGCTGATTCACTTTGTTGGTACAGTAGACAAAAACATGTCTGATTTTATTCAACCATGGGGCAAAACACAGCTGGAAACATGGACTTCTTGCATGCTACGCTGGTAGTGGGAAAAGTGACTGCGTTACGGGCTGTCTCGTGGGCCAAGGGACTGTACCTACTGAGCTATAATTGTGTTATGAAACACCTGGACCAACTGCACTGTCGTCTTGGCGTATGTAGTTCAGCGCAACGCTGAGATAGATTTCAAGTATCATACTCTCGATTATTCTTGGTGTAAATTCCGAAAGGTCTCCCTTCGACTGAAGACAGTGAAAACGCAGTATCTGCTTACACCGCGATCCATCCCGGTGTACTTGTTTAAACTATAGTACGTGTCTCTTAATATAGCATATATGTTGCTCACTACGGTAACGTACGGTTGCTCAATGTTGAAGACTAAGAGACTACCGATATTCGAGAGAGGGTGCTCTCTACACTAAATTCAAGATAACCACACGAAGAATTTATCATTTTTCTCGAAATCTTAGCCTGGCTTCCTTATTCACTTGTTTCTTATAAGGGGTCCTGTAATGTATATTTAGAATCCAAGAGGCACGATGTAATGCCTCTAAAACGCCCGAGTGCATGCCCAGAAAACTGAAGTTTCAAGCATCAATTATGCTTTTACTACGAATGGGGTTATGACTTGGCAGGTTAATGCTCTTCTGCCTGTCCCGTACGAAGAAAACTTCTGGCATTGCGACAAAAACAGATGCCGTCAAGCAGCCGCAATCCCGGGCGAAGGGGATATCCTCCCGAGGGCGAGAAACGTATTGATGAAGGCAGCGACCCCATGAGTGTTTTTCAAGCGGCCACAACCAATGCAGATGTTGACCAAACCCTATCAACAATTTCCCGGCACACCACAGCCTTGAGGGATAGTAATAAAGATAGGCAGGGATCCCAGGCGCAATATACGGCGTAGCCGTAACTGATTAGTATTGCGGAAATTCCAATATACGTGTTCCCCCCTACATTTATAAAATAACACTGTACATCGATCCTGAAAATCAGCTTCGGCAAAACTACGTTCGTGCTGCTTAAGGATCTTCGGACGTTCAGGCAGCCCGGCCAAACAGCAGAGCTCTAGCAGTTCCGAAGCTATGGCAGGCAGTCCTAAAGTTGATAGGAGTGAAGCGATCCGGGAGACGTCTCCTCGGTGACTCCCCCTTGACGCAACCCATCTTGAAGATAATATTGTGCCTACTATTGCTGTAGAATCTACAGTAATACAATAGCTCGATCGCAGAAGACGCCTTTTCCCCGATTCCGTGTTAAATATTGGACTATTCCAACAACAAAGTCCGGGCCATCGCACGATGAGCGACCCCGGGCCAACGCGAAGCTCTAGCAATTACTTATGATGGTAATGGCGGTGGCAGGCGATGAACATGCCGCGCCGAGCAATGATGAGTATGGAATTGGAGCCATCTCAACGACTGCACCGTTCCAGAGATATCCGGCAATACACATCGTCCCTACTAGGTATAGTCGCTCTTACACTTGAGACTGCCGTCCAAACGTTTGTAACCGGCGTATCGTCGTGTATTGCCCTGCCTGTGTCGTTCTCAACAGTACTGGCACAGCCACTCCTGTGCGACCCCATTATCCGGCATGTTCCGTATCATCGGTTGGCCTAGGCTTACCTTTTATCACAGCGAGAAAACTCATGGGGCTGGTAGTTTTCCCTCTGATGCTGGAGCCCTCTCCTGTTTGCATAGTCTTGGTAGTTGAACCTCTAGCGCAGTACTGTGCAGCAATGAAGCCCGTCGAGTAGGAGCACGACGATCCTGTGAAACTCCCAGCACGTCGTTGAAGATTTACAAGTCCGTAAACGCGGCAACAGCAGCTTCATGCGATCAGGCCGTGGCATAATTAATAGGAGGCGGAACTAGTTCGTCATAGCTGCATCTCCAGATAAACGACAATAGTTTGCGCTGATTCACTTTGTTGGTACAGTAGACAAAAACATGTCTGATTTTATTCAACCATGGGGCAAAACACAGCTGGAAACATGGACTTCTTGCATGCTACGCTGGTAGTGGGAAAAGTGACTGCGTTACGGGCTGTCTCGTGGGCCAAGGGACTGTACCTACTGAGCTATAATTGTGTTATGAAACACCTGGACCAACTGCACTGTCGTCTTGGCGTATGTAGTTCAGCGCAACGCTGAGATAGATTTCAAGTATCATACTCTCGATTATTCTTGGTGTAAATTCCGAAAGGTCTCCCTTCGACTGAAGACAGTGAAAACGCAGTATCTGCTTACACCGCGATCCATCCCGGTGTACTTGTTTAAACTATAGTACGTGTCTCTTAATATAGCATATATGTTGCTCACTACGGTAACGTACGGTTGCTCAATGTTGAAGACTAAGAGACTACCGAGCCTCCCCTAACCGACCCAAAACGTATGACATAGATGGAAATCGTTATCAATGGCACATTTGTGCAACATGTCGGCGCTGTGGTCCTCCTTCTCGGCACGTGTTTACCTTCCCGCGGTCATCATTCTTGCTTATGCCGTGACTGGTCCCTCCACGTCATGCTCGAGCGGCGCGGAGGAAAGGGTCGTATAGTGTACCTCCCTAGAGGTAAATGCTCCAACCGTCACGAGAGAATCGTCTAGGCATGAGCGACTCTGTCTTTGTCCTATATCTTCCGGTGTGACGTATCCGCGTCGCTGTGCGGCGCTCTTACCAGACGCGTCTGTCAGTTGCGACGGAACCTCTGGTCTTCCCGCGCACAACACTCAGGTGGCATCGCCCACGCGTGGCCGTCCTTGGTGACAAAAAATCTGCGGTCCTACCCTGTGTTCCTGTTCTGTTCGTCTTGGGCATCGGCTATTCCAGTTTCCAAACACTCGGCGGCCATTATGATCATGCAGCCGCGAACGCTTCCTCCAGTATATCGAACTCCTCAACATTCCAATCGTGACCACTCATGGTGTCGAACGCCATATCCCCCAAGCCGCCGCTCCATGACGCATATTTACTCCACGAGCGCCCCACATCTTAAACATGTCTAAACACCCCAGCATGTGCAACGCACTCTCTGGTCTAATACGCCTGACCGGGATAGACTACTGTGAAGGCATGCCTGGTGACTGGACTTGGAGCGGAATCTGTGCCTGTCAGATAGTATTATAGAAATATTGTAGGATAGCATTATAGTGAGCTGGTGGCACCTGTCTGGTGCATATAATACATCTAAGGGGAAAACATGTATGCTACCCCACCGCATTCCCCGGACCGATCCCTTATCTCAATTGTAGGCGAAGTGCAGTCGAACACACCGTCAGCGAAATCGTATGTCGCCCCTTGTGAAAAATGTCATATTTTCCTGGAAATCTGCTTCCTTCACTACTTGTGCTTTGCTGTAGAGCTGGATTACAGCAGCTATAGTGCCTGTACCCTGAGTCTCAACCGCACTCAAGCAGCCATACACCGCTCGGTTAGCTGTGACGTGAAAACATGACACTACGCTTGGGCTTTGTGACCCACTTGCTTGTTTGTAAAGGGAGTCTGCGAATCAATACGAATTATGGTCTGATGGGTCGAGAAAATGTGGGTTACAGCACCAGCGATGGGGAAGTGCAGCAGCGCAAAAGAAAGTGCACGGATCTCCAGCAGTACCAGGTCACCGTATTAGTGCCGTAGGTGTAATACTGTAGTTTACCTGTTTACCCCAAGAACTGTCTTTGCAGTACGCATGTACAAAATAACTGTTTTAGTATAACTGGTTTACTGGTGTACGCGTGCAAGACAGTACTACAAAATACATCTATGTACAAATATGAACTGGAACGGCTCTCCTATTGCCGTTTCTGCGGCTGCACGCGGCATGCTTCCTGTTGATGCCGCAAAACGTCAGTACACGGACTATAGGTGCGAAGAACGTAGTGCTGCCGAGTAAGGAGGTGCTTGTATATATCCCCTATCCTCACGCCTTTCTTGATTGTCCAGTTGCAGCTCGCGACTGACATTCGCACAGTTTGCCAGTCAGTATGGGAACCGACCAATGTTCGTACCTACTCCAGTTGTGTAACGTTCGTCCTTGTGATTTACTGGTGCGCTCTGCCGGCGTTTCCGATTTTCAGGAAGCCCCTTGATGTGGTGCCGGAGCACAGGAAACGGGCTACTGTGATCTGGGGGGCGCTATTGATCGCTATCGTGGGATGTAAGACCAGCGTATAACGGCTGACATTGAAATCACAACGTGTATTTGAAATTCAATGTGACAGGGGTTCCTCTTGCTTTCGGAATACATCTACCATGTGCTCTTTGCATTGTGGGTGCCGAATGTCGTCAAAAAGGGGTCTCCTACAATACAAACGCAGGCGCTGAATAATGTTGTCGATGGCAAAACTGTGCATAGCTGTAGTCGGTTCACACATAGGCAACGTTGGATATCAACATTACTCTAAACGGGAACATACGGGTACCACAAAGGACGGTATATTCAATAATGGTACTGTTGCTATCGTTTGGGGTGTCGTGTTCGTCTGAAGGCGTAGCGGCGGTAAACATCACGGGCCGATCTAAGCAGCACATCGCGGACATGTAGAACAGCTTATTGGCACCATTTCTTCGGGATGGTGTTAAAGGAGGCAGCAATCGGTACCCTTCTGCCTGGCGGGTCGCCAACCGTGTGTCTGATGGTTTTATTTGTATGCTCCTTGTACATTACGCGCGTAGTTGTGTCTGGGTGTGGGGCTGATGCGGTGAACCTAGTCGAGTATGGAGTATGTTTGCAATTCCTTCAATCAGTAGTTTCGCAGGAAGCACAGGCATCGTCCAGTTCACTGCGGATCGGTCCATATACATGCGTAACAGGGACATAATATATGCGGATTGTTTGGAGCATCGTGCGCCCGTCGGTACAAACGTACTGCAGGTACGCTGCTACTGCAAGCAGCAGCAGGCAGTAGTCGACATAATCTACATAGGAACAGTAACATAGTTGTCCCCTGCAGCAAGGTCACTTAGGTAGCGTATCTACTCAAATATTAAGAGAAGGCATCGATACTGTTGAAGTAAGTGTGCACGCATAATCGGAACGTGACTGACTACCGCATCCCGGAGTGTATCCCCGTGCTTCGTGAGCACATAAGTTTAGTGTTATACAAGTATATAACGTATCTACAGCAGTAAGAACGTTACAACTCGCCGGTCGTCACTTGCCCAGCCTTTCCACTTGCACGGAGAACCTAGTTCATGAACGTCCACGAGCAACGATCAAGAACCAATGTTAGAGGTTGGTCAATACGGTATCTTGCAGCCTAAATCTACAGTAGCGTAGACCGTGCACCACGCTAAGAGTAGTGGATAGTCGTTTCGGTTTCGCTCACCTGGTTCACAGCGCAACCTTCTCGCCTCGTTCTTGTCTTGTTAACCATCCTCATTTTTTGTCAAAGGGCGCAACCTTTCAATGTCATATATTTATGTTATGTGTGAAGCTCACGAGCCAAGCTCAGGGGCTAGCCCGCCCACCACATATCACACGCGGACACTTTGCTAACATGCTATGAGGCTCGAGGTGTTCAACGCGTGACGTTTATCTTTGGTGTCCGATACGTGGATGCCCGAGCTGTGATGTACGTGTAAGGCGGGGGCACGATGTGAACCATCCGTAGCCCTACGCAACACGTCGGTAACTATCCGGAGCTGTCATTACCATGAACAGCGTCTACTTCCTTGCAGTGTTTTAAATGGCATCGCCAGCCGGGGCTACTCCGGCTACTACGCGCTGCTGTACCATTTCAACAGGGACCTGCTGGGAGGTTCTCACAGTCATCATTTTACTGTACTACTCCTGCAACAACTTATTATGCTACAATTATTACCACTACTACTACATACTACTACTACTTACTACTAACAGTCCTGCGACTACAACATGTAGTTATAGTACTGCTACTATACCACACCGTCGACGGACGACTTGATTGCGTTGCTGCACTAGACATAGTGATCGAGTTCGCAGTATCAGGACTGCCAAAATGGGAGAGTACACGTTCACGGTAACGTCATCCATACCATGAGGATGTTTTCCGTGATGGCACGCCAGTCCGGACCGACGGATAATATTATTAAACGGGAGGACGGAGTGATACAAAAGCGACTGCGCCGTGCCTAGCAATCACAACTATACGTGGGGAAACCGACGTTGAGCGTTGGCCATCAATTGCTACTACGTATATACAACGTTGACCGCGGCGTCCATTCTCAGAGCGAACGAATACCCGTCGAAGACCTGTTTATTGACTGGCATAGCTGGAGCAACAGCGCCAATTCCTGGGATCGCCGTCATCACCGTTGCAGACAACTCGTGCACCACATAGCCCGGGGCCGCTTAGTATGGGATTGCCGGAATACCGTCTGTGAAATCGCAATATAGCTTTGTAGGGAGCGCCGTGGGGACGTCCTCTGGGATCGGGCCACATAACAGTACTATAACAATTCACAGGAGCTACAGGGATATCATCAGAACCAAGGATTGTCTCAACGTGGGGTCGCTGAGGAGAAGACATTCTCGGGGTCACTGCAATCAAAGTCGCGGATTGCCAGAAGGAAGGTGTTCGGAATCGCCACAGCACTGCTGTTCGATAGGGCTGCCAAAGCTCCACGAGTCACCGCAGCAGTAGTAACCACATGTGGTTGCCGAAACATATTTGGGGATCTTTGTTTTTCAATTGCCAGTGTGGACTGTCGCTGGAACTGCCGCATCATTCTAGATTGTTAACGACTGCTGGAGCGCGGCTTTTGGAGTCGTTGAGCATCCTCATCGCTCATGCTGTCGCGAAAAATCAAATTAAGGTTGCGGTGCATTATAATTGGATGGCGCTAATGAAGCAATGTGTTTGTGATTGCTATGACATCATGATCGGCCGCAGGGGGAGAATATAATCGTAGCTTGAGGTGGCTCCAACTTGGCTGCAAGCGTTGGGTTGTCTTAGTGCCGCATGTCCTCAGGATTCGTTTGCCCTCGAGCACATTGTTAAAGTCTTGTGAATGCTTGAGACAAATGCAGTTGAGAGCTTTTACATGAGTACCTATTGCCTCGCTTTAGCGCAAGCCCGTAAGTCAGTGTCTATCAGCCGTTTAGATAGTCCAGTGCAATGTCGTTTTAGGATGTGTTTTTGAAACGAACAGCGAATTGTGGTAGTAGTCACAACTGCTGTGCCACTGGCTTACATCGGGGGTCGAACCTATCCGCCTAACCAACTGCGGACAATAGCGTGTACGAGGTAATATTGTATTGAGTATGTCTGTCTGTTACATGCGTAGGGCTAGAGCCGCGCGGGTTCCGACGTATGCGTGTGACATAGTTGGGCTCGAATGATCGTGCTTATTTTAAACCTGTCACCGAATGATGATTTCACGTTGCCAGGTTACGCGTTGCTGTTCTTGCGTTAGATGCAGATGGATTTTACCCCTGTCATAATCGAAGAAAGAGCGGTTGATTCGCTGCGGTGTGGACAAAAGGTTGATATTTGCTGCGACTTAGAATCGTGTTTCACACACATATATGCAAACAAAACATGCATACGATGTGAAAGGTGTTGAAATTGCCAGGAAGACACAAACATATACCGGAACATGGTATATGTAATGCGCTCTGTACCTGACATGACGTAGATGGTGGCCGCAAGTGTCAAGCACGACCACTACGTCACATTGGACCAAGGTAATTGAGAGCAACTACGTTTGTCTCGATGGCCAACAGTATCATTGATTGTTTTCGCCTCCATCGAGGCGTCGTGTTGGTCTAGGTACTTTGCTACAAACAGGAGCATCGCCTGGGTCTCCTGATTGGCAAATAAGTTGTTTGGGGCAAGTAGGTCCAGTAAGCAGCATACTCTCCTATGTGCTTCGTAAGAATGGAATGCTGTTGCTGCAACAGCGTACGCAAAATACGCGCGTGAGCACGGAAGGCAGAACTAAACTAAGTATATCGTATTATACAAGACGTTGTAGATGTATCCACCAGTATGTGGAGAACAAACAGCAGTATGGGTTATGCAAGAAGGCGTACTCTGTCGTCGGTCCTCGGGGTATTTGCATTGGGGCCGAGAAAGTAGCTGATCAACGTGACGAGCAACCATTAAGGAGCGTTGCTGTGGATCAGTCAATGCAATGACAGGTAGAGTACACCTAGCCGTGCCTCGCTTATATCGTCAAGCGTGTCAGGGTGTTTGCAGTTCTCCCTTCAAACCGCAATGTTATCAACTATCTCCCTGCAATATATGCGTTCGTCTTCTTCATCTCGGCAAGAGGGAATGACCGTCGAAAGCCATGTACTTCTTGTGAGCGAAGTCCATACGTCTGCCTAACAGCGGCTCGCACCTCTTGACTATCACGTTCACCACGCGTTCACCTGCAAGCACCCCGTGAGCCGATAATATACATGCTTGTTGCTTTTGAATGCAGACACTGCGTTGCAGATTGCGGAGCTCCACTCCAAGTTCGACAACCCCAGCACAAACTTCTCGGTGTCGGTGAGAACGGGCTTCACGTTTGGTCGATCTGTATGCCCTTCGCACACTCAAATGTCCTGAACGTTATTTGCCAAAGCGATCCTCACCTTGGGAGTACAAGTAACTATGTGTATGAAGTATCGCAAGGGAGCCGTGTATCGTAGCACTTCACCCGACGCAGCCAGTCGGGTTTTCCCTAACAAAAGAGGGTTCATTGACCATCTGTTGCATGCTGAAATTCAAGAGAGTTGGGGGTATCATTTTACAACCCCCTCCCAGCTCAGCCCAAAGGAGTCTGGCCCGAACGTTTAGAAACATGCCTCGAAATGTGAGTACCGCTAGTACTACGTGTGCATGATACTCTCAAGCCCCGCACGCGCCCTCGTTCGAAGATTGCCGAGAACCTCAGAACCCTGTCGATGTTTTCAATTAAAGTTTGGGGTCTAACACATACAAGTTTTCATGTGCGATAACTTGGACGTTCTTCTCCACAGGACACGTCCTTCATTGTCGTGTTTCCTTTTACCTAATATCCGGCATTGGTTGTGCGACAAGCTTAGATTATACTAAACAGCCCCATGCCCTCGGTCATGGTATGTCGAAAAACATAGGGAAGGATGATGGTGGCTGGTGCTGCTTAGTACAACCAGCCGACAACTTGCCATCATGTATTCTGCCTTTAGCGCAATGTCTGACCAACCTGCGATGTCAACGTTGTTTCACCCTTGGTTGCTCTAGCGGTACCCCGCGCACCCATTTCCCTGTATCTGGAGGCATTCACGCTTCCCAACCGTTGTGGCTAGACAGCTAACCCACCATTCCCCTCGTCGACGGGCAAACATCTCATACGTGTACCGTAACCTACTTGCATTATGGCTTCAAACCCGACACAACGTGCCTCGACGACGCTTTGGCATGGGGCATATGCGAGTTGTATATTTTCACGAGCAGATGACTCGTAGGAAGGGGGCGTTGTGGGCCTGCAAGAGCCTATTCAAGTTATGTATACATTTGTCTAGTTCAGTCTCCCCAGCATGGCACACATTTATAGATCAGACCACTGACTGCTTTTGCATTCATAGCTTACGTGTACAGCGTGCACGCTCGAGTGGCGAAATGCCTTCGGCGCTCTACCACCGGGAATCGCGACCAGGCCCTCGACACACGCCGCACGGTCCCATCGCCGCGGCCGCCGTCTACGCTGACCTTCACCCCGTCGACTCGTTCCTATCGGCCTACAAATGTTTGCCCACAGAACGACCTGTACGCGTTTCCACCATTGGAGATATGCCTTTGGCCCGGCATGGGGTGTGACGGAATCCTTGACCTGGGTACGTGCGTTGCGGACGCCTCTGCCGTGGTATACGTTGGCGACACTAGTCAGGATGTCGACTTTACAAGTGAGGTGAGGGTACATAAATAACATCGGTTCAACCTCATGTGCGGTAAACGATCGATCCATTGCCAATCACCCGTGAGTTTGTCTGGCGCGCGACCTTTATAGGTAAGGTTTCCATGTGGGGTCAGCGCACAATAAATCCTTCAAATACTGTGTTCGGCACATGATCGGGCAAATGCCAACAACAGGCGGAGTCGTCTGGCTCGGGGTCTTCAACGGTACGTATGCTGCCGTTAAAAAGGCCACACCATGTGGGCGCATCTCTGTAGCATAATATGTTGGCAGCAAACACGGAGAGGACTGAATACGGAAAACAATGATAGTCCCTCTTACAGAACTCAAACTGATAAATGGAAACCCAACTAGGCCTACAGGATCCAAGTTACCGCCGGCCACACAACCACCAATATCAGACCTTTGTTTGACTTGCGAAAACTACATAGTATGGTGCCCAACTGCACAAAACTGCGTCGTCGGCACTGTCGTCGGTAGTATAGATGGGGCACATTAGGGCCCACACAGTTCTGTGTGACGGGGGTTCTCGCCAGAGCAACTAGCAAGCTTTGCACTACAGTAGGAATACCATGTACACTTTTTCCATGTAGGTTTTACAGTATTAGTCGTTTTATACCAATCCGTCGGATTAGCAAAAGGAGCCACGCTGTTGTCTTTTTGTTTCTTTTTGTGACTCCTGAATATTCGAGTACAACGATCAATATATTTGTTTTCCAGCAAAAGCTATACTATTTATGGGATATACATTCCAGTGGTAGGAAACACGCCTCACGGAAAACGGAATGCCTCCCAAACCAAACTTGATCGTATCGGCCGTCTATCTTAATTTTTTTAACTGCTTGTACTCAAGGTATTTTATGTTGTGCCACTACCAGATAATTTTGAGACATGAAATAACTGGCCCGTTCTCGCGACGCCGATGTTTGTTTTCCCATTGAAGAACCTTCGGCCATAATACCAACCGCTCATATTCCCACCAATTCGAGCTTCTATCGGAGCCCCGCGTTCCCTCAGGCACGACTATTATTGATGACACTCATCAGGGCAGTAGTCGGCATCGTCTAATCGACACAGGGTCGTCGGGTACAACGTGGCTTGCACTACAGTATAGCACAGCCCATCTTGTAGTGCACCTGATAGTACTGATATGTTCCGCACCGCGTTTTCCATGTGGTACAACAGCAGCAGGTACATAGGTTTGTACGACGTATACTCGTGCACATCATTGGACAGTATAGCTACAGCAGTACTCGCAATACAGGACGGGAAGTATAAGTGCACAGTTGCACAGCACATGTGGCATCGCAATGGCCTAAGCTCTGCCATGACTATCACAGAAGGATATACGTACGTACGTGCAGGATGTGGAACGGGACCCTGTTAGATTGAGGGATGATGCGGATTTCACAGTAGAGGTATGTACCCCAACTTAATACGGCTCGAGGTAATAGCAATTTTGCAGAGGAGATTTGGCGAGTCTCCCGGGACTAATAACGCCTCGATATATAATGGAACCCCTCGCTGCTGATTGTTAAACGCTGCAACGCTGCCCATTTTGGTGCGTACGCATGTGACATTGATTATTTAACATCACCCACCATAACAATCGATGTAGATTGGTTTGAAAGTCATGGCAAACGGACGCCACTCGGGGAGAATCATTTTCCCCCGCAAAAAACAACATTGACGCATTTTCCCAATGTTTTTTTTTTTTTGTCCATCCCATTTATTATCTTCGCCCTTCCTTTCTCTCTCCTCCCTAGTCGTAACTCAGATCCGGGGTCACAAAGTAGGCTCCTCTCCCTCCTCCCCCACTACGGTTCTTGCCTTGCATTTTTATCGCGAGAAGACTTCAGCCTTTCCTTCCCTCGTCGACTCGCATCGAATTGTGCCTACCCACGCTACTATTAATTGGCGTTCTCAGCAGTTGATTCCGTTTTTTATTTTTTTTTGCAAATAAACTCAAAAGTCCGACCCACGTGAGATTCGAACTCCAGACATCAACGTTCAGAAGCGTTCGAGGTTACCTCTAGACCATCGGGGCGACCGACCCTGAAATTAAGAAATAGGGGGAAGTTTTTGTGAGAAGTTGAAACAGGTTGTGTCCCGGACAATATTGGGTTTTGGGTTGGGGGATACATATGCCTGATTAGATTCGGTTATCGGTCCCCACTCGGCTCAATTGAGAGAACCTCGGATGACTAGTAAAAACTTCTGGGAACATGCTGGGGTCGTTGCAGGTTGGATTTTCGTTTGGATCGTGTCTTCAGGATTTGATTTAGGGCCTGGTCTTCTTCTGATCTGTGAGCACACCGGTACACGCGCAACACGCGCCACACAAGCCCACCCCACTTTGCTCACCACCTTTTGCTGAAAAATAACACTGTAACATGTTTTCCACATGCTCTGTATACTGGAAATAATCCTCTTAGGCCTAGAGTAACCTATAACATCATTTTGTTTCTCGTATTTGAAGTTCTCGGACAAGCTCACCTCACAGTGACTTCGCGCTCGCCTCAACTTTAGAGTGTCTTATGTTTCGGGTTTTGAGTGAGGAGGCTCAGCCACAGCAGGGTTACCGATAGAAACCCATGCGCCAATGAAGCAAGTTAAAAGTACCGAAAGCATGTGGGTAAATCTCCACCCGAGCCGCAAGCTCCACCCAGAACGCAAGTTTTGGGCGTGGACGTGAAATCAAGGACCGGACCACTCACTCGCCTCGATATGTCGGAATACGTGCAACATGCCGTATTTATATCGGTGATTTCCATGCGTGTCTACTCGATTGCTATCGTACCAGTACTCGAACTGTCGGGGCTTCAATCTGACGGCCTTGGATATACAGGGCGTCGAAGATGAAGATACTGAAACTCGACAACAAATGAGTCCCTCTACGACAGTGACGGTGAGAAGAATGTTCATGTGGATACGGTGCCGTACGTCTCCTGCCGCCCGTGCTCCCAACGCATTAAACGTATTCGCCTGCCGTCGACATCGAAAACAATTCCTAATCCGAACGTTGTCGATGGGCGTGAAACAACCACCGCTAGAGGCGATCAGCTTAGGGGAAACGTGACACAATATGGGATGTGGAAGATGTTGAGCATAGGGTGGTGGTGACTGTTCAGCGAGTTCATCATTTGTACGTGGCTGGTTGTGCCATACCGTTGATGCTGGTGTTATGTACGTCACAGGGAAGTTATCTTCGTAGATAGACGAGCCTTGGCGCAGGTAGTAATGTCAACAGTCGCAACAGCTTCTTTCTTTGAGGAAAAATGGAGTTGCATTTGGTTTACGAGCTACTGCGAGTTTCTAATTAACACAACGCCTTTCATTATTGTTAGAACTCCTGTTGAAATCGCTGTAACACACATTTTTAATCTAATTTTCATCCGAGTTTTGACCACGATAGTAGGTATACACAAACCAGTCGCCAATGCACTCAAGTAGACAACAAAGTTGTTTATTTTCCACTGCGTGGGGTTCTTGAGACAGCATCGAATACCGACTTAGTATAATGTGACCCATGGTATCACCCTCTACCAACATGCGGTAATCACAGCAATCCATCGCCCGGAACATAGCAATCCGAGGGGTGACGTACTTACAGATGCGACTTGCTGGGAACCTTTCCCGATCGGTATACTCCAACAATATGTCAACGTGAACACACGGTGGGTCTTCTGCGCGGCACGGGTGCGTGTTACAAGAGGGGTAGCACGTTTTGTTTCAAACCATTCATGACTACAGTAGATGTTACTGATAATTAGAATACTCGACAATTGAGGCGCTACCCATTAAAAAGGCATGCTTTATCGCTGTGATGAATTTTGCGTTTTCTCCATTATTTTAATGTATGCCTACTGTAGACCATGGGGTTGAACTTTCATACTCCTAATGTCGGGTTTCGACTTTTCATACTACTACAGTAGTACAGAGCGCCTATATTCGTGTGAAGTAAGGAGCCCAATAAAATAGTGGTTGCACTACTCTATTAAGTTAGCATGCATCAGAAGTATCCATACCGTAAGGTAGCATGCATAGCAGCAGACACCCCTACGTTAAGGCGCCATGCATCGGAAGAGGGCAGTATGACGCGAGACGACCTTTATCAAGTATCCCAAGGTATGAGGCCAACACTGTTTTCCTTCCTGCTTCGCTGAACGCAGATGTCCTGGGAAATTAATCCTGTCAACGAGGAACCATACACGTGAGTGCAAGGGGTGCGCGACAGGGAATATATTTTACCCAGCAGGCGATGGGATCGTTCGAGCGAACTGACCATGCATACTGTTAAACCTGGCAAGAAGAGGACGATATATCTTATCTGATGCAAACCTCCACGCAAGTTCTGGTGGGGGGACTGGCCCGCAACGCATATCATCCGTGTTCACCGAATCGTAGGGTAAGGAGGGGCCCATTATTATCCCACTTCTGAAAATAGTGTTTGTTTTCGTAATTGTTCGGCCTGCGCAAACTGACATCAGCCAGTTTTCCACTATCTCTTGAATTTATGTTTTTGTTGCTGTCGACCATTGGATAGAGAGGTTGTTGGCGTCTTCCTGGGGACCGGTTCTACTCCAGAGAGAATCGACGTACCCTACAGCCGCGTCGTCCAATCTCCAGGCTGTGATTCAGGCCGTGCTGACTTTATTCAAACACACATGGTGAGTGGTTTTTACCATCAGCAGTGCTGTTTCGCCGGCATTCGCGGCTTCTTTGAGCAGGTGTTCGCAAGACCAAACTCGTTCTGACTGCTGGTGGGATCCTATAAAGTGAGAAGCTGCTCCAAATATCGTTGGAAAACATACCCGTGCTTTTTCGTGGTGCTCGTTGTACACCTTCACCATTGGGTTGAAGTTTCATTTATTTGCTCGAAGTCAGTTTCTGAGTGACTTACTATTGGTTTAGAGCTCCATCTATCGTGACATGCTATCCACCCTCGGGCTCGAACCCTCGACGAGGTATCTAGATCACCAACACCAACATAGTGCCGAAACAACCGTCGTCCCACTCCTGAATCAATTTCCGTACCGTTTGCCCCCCTGCGGCGTGCATGTCCACCTCGTCAACACTGGCACGCAGACAATCGGGAAGAACATCAGAACCGTTATTTCGAGTGATCCCGAGACGAGCTACCACGTCCTGACCATTTCGACACGCAACTACGTCAACCCGGTGGCGAGTCCCCTCCTGTATATGCGTGCTTACGACAGGGATGCCAGTTTTTTGCTAGCTTAGTTGTGGCCGACGAGGCTCCTCAACTGAAGACAACTATGTAGGCGATGTCATCGACTATTTTGTTATGTAATTTACTATTTTGTTGTTTACACCTGGGCCATGCTACGAAACATGTTTTTGGAGAAACGTGCAGTTTCTACATCTAGAAGCCAGCCGTTCTGTTGAGTGGTAGGCTGTGGCGTCTGAAGACCGTCCTCTGGCATATCCACGGGTTTACCACTGATGTGTAGGCATGCAGGATCTTAAGTGAACCGTAACCTGTAACTGCCGCTTGAAAACGTCACATACTACGGCACAACAACGACACTATGCTTCTCTCTTTAGCCATTGAACTTGGTCCATCCACTTGGTTAGCCGGGTTCTGCAGCGATGCCGGCCGAGGGCTCCTGCTGAGTTCATATTGCAGTCCAAATCATGGGTTTGCCTCGTTAGTATCAGCTAGACGGATACCTCAAATATCGGACAAACGTTTTGCGCTGCTACTATATATAGTGCCATCGGTAAAGGAACTGGTTGATGGGGGACAAGCGTTTTCATACTGTCCCGGACTACATGCTTACTTTCCCACTTAATTCAATACACCTCAACCGCTCACATTCTATCTCGCACCTCCGGCTTCCACCCCCTCGTGCTTGCAGATGTTTAGCAACACAACAAAAAACGATACCAGCCAGTCGTCACGTGGACATCTCCACCTCACCATCACTCAGGGCGCGTTCTCGCTCACGGAGCTCGCCGACGTCAACCCTCTTGATATTAGTACTCTCCTAGGAAACATTGGCGGCTTCTGGGGTAAGTGTTTCACTCGCTCAGTTGCCTTGAAGAATTCGGGAAAGCGTTACTTCGCCCGGCATCTACTCGGTTATGTTGTTCCAACAACCTCGTCAGGGCATGCTCATATGCTCACGCGCCAGAAGTAGCAAAGGCTTGTCCGGCTGGCGCAACGGGAGCGACAAATTGGGTTGACGAACGATACGTATGTTATCTCGATATGTCTTGAGCCTAACTTAACATAGTTTTACCAAGCCGACGGAGCAATTGAACGCACAAAAACAACAACCTAAACACTTCGTCCCCTCCGACCTTTCTCTCCACCGTCTCTACCAGAAATATTGCTTGTAACCTGGGGATTATGTTTTATTGCCTCCGGGAGCGATTCCCCCACACAAAGAGGTCGGGACTGCACCCATCCGATTCAGAAAGGGAAGGAGCTCTTGAGCAGAAAAAGACCGTCCATCAACCAGACGGTCGCCGCCGACCCAGGGGGTGGCAGTGGTGAAGAGCCCTACTGGATCGCCGACGGGAAGGGTCGCACAGATTTTCCGGGTATCCGCAGCAACCGCGTCTTACCACCGGTTAGTGAACTCTCTGCACATGGGGATAAGGTTTCCAGTGTGTTGGCATGTATATTCCGGCATCGGCCAAAGCAATGTTTGACCAACATTGTGGGGGCTAGCGGGAAAGACACAGTTCGCGCGTGTAATGTCTGCTCGGATTCAGCAAGAAGGTTTAAGAAATAATATGAATGCTAAGACAGAGAGCGTGTACCTGTTTGCTACGACCGTATTGTAGAAGTGACGCACGACCGCAACCCTTAGCACAGTTTCCCAACCATGCACTACTTAAGCTGGCCAAGAATAGCCGCAAACAAGATACTGCCCGATATCAACTTTCGGTTGGACGATTTCGAGCTGCAGACGGGGTCGCCGATGTCACCATAGTGCATCATCGACCATTATACTGTGGTCGCTCAAAAGGGTTTTAGGTATGTTTAAGGGTTAAACACTGGTAGATAGAGTAATGTACAGAAGGTTTCGCGTGCGCAGAAATCTTCCGACGTGAGACTGCAGTGGGTCATCCGCAAGGGTGAAACTCACATGTTGTAGCGCCCATCTGATATAAAAAAATATTCCCGATGAAAAAAATACTGTGTCGTGCGCATCGTGACAAGAGGACGTGAACGTTTCGCTAATCTTGTTAAAAACCACGAATCCCGACATCAATTACCTGTATAGCACACATTCAACCAAATACACATGTGCTGGATCATGGATTTATACGGGAGCCACTCGGCAACATGAGCGAGATCATACAAGACCGCGAGTGGATCGGCCTTGACTTATCTAGATTATGAAGTGGGGATCGAGCTTTTATCGGAGGAGTGATTTTGTTTGTATGGCGGAGAAATGATTTGTCATGGTTCGTTACAAAACCTAACTGTGATATCGTTTCTGAAAACATAAAGCACCCTCTTAATGCAAATGTTTCGAACCGTTAGTTTGTTAAGTTCGATAAGAAAAGTGTCAATAAGGCGTCTGGTTCATTCTGTGGATCCCGATGACAAGGCCGTTGGCTCGAGACTACTACATACGTCGAAACCACTTAAGTCGTGTATTTGCCTTTGTTGTGAAGTTATGACGCAATCATCCGCCACCAGGAGTTTCATTGTTCGGAGTTACTTCAGACGTTCAAAGTCACATGATAGTGGTCAGGGCTTGAGTTTGTCCAGGATTCTGGCGATTAAAGATGTGCACATCGACATATACTAGGTTGCTCTGCTGGATGATTGTGGATCAAGCTCACCTAATGGCTGGTGCGATGTACGTCTGACACTACGAACGTCTGTGTTTAGCTGGAGCAACGTTCACACGGACAGAAACCTCTACACATGCACGTAGAGGTTTACAGTTCCTTAAGTAGACCGTGAATTGAAATGATCGAGCGCTCATCCAAGCGCTATCATACCCACTGTGAAACGGGTCTCTACTGGAGTACCTACAGCAATATTGGCACCAATAATTTGTTATAGGTTTGCGATTGAAACACGCCACATATTCGTGGATGGCAGGCATAATAATACTACAGTAGTCAAACCATACTAAAGTAACAAATGTTGCCCGCCAACGTGCGCTTTGTGCCAAGACTTCAGCTCTCTGTAGCGTGCATCACGAAACACATAGTTACATGTACATCTCCCTTTCTCGCACCCCCATCAACGTTCTACAGCTGTAGATCCCGCAAGATTCCTTCACGAGTATACGGTAATCCCGAAACAAACTGCGTTCCCCTTTTGCGCCGTCCCAATATCGTCTACCGTTCTGCCACACGTATGCGACACCGCCCGTATAGGTTGGAGGCCATGAGCCACCGAAACGCGTTGCCTCGTTCTTCAGGCGCCCGACCGGGCAAGACTACCCGATGCGACCCGGCTCTAGTTTTACCCGCTCGGTAGACACTGGAGAGAGTTCAGTGGACCCAAATGGCGGTGATGTAGACAACCAAATCAACGTGGTCGCCTAACGATTGTGCGTCGGCCCCGGGCGTGTTCAAGGGGGTCTCAAGTAACCCACCTTATTCCCTATCCACCATTCATTGCTTTTGAATGGGCTCTCGAACTACGAAGGGGATAGGAGAACCAGGACTCGTTTGTGGGAAATGCGTAGCGTTCGGCGTTCAGCGCTTTTCAAGGGTATGTTGTTAACTCTAACACGGTGTCGTTAAGTCCCAAGATACTAGCCCCTTAATGTTGGGACACCTGAGAGGTACAGTGTAGTTTGCGTACACTAAAACACACTCTGGTAAAATCCGACGAGTACACACTTGATGCAGTTTCTCACACGTTTCCAGGAACGATAGACCAGTATGCCGTTTGGCAGTGATACCTCTAGTTTTGATGGATGACGGAGGCTCGTAGTGCCCCGATAATGTATTAGTATTGTAATGGCAGGGTAGGAAGGTGGCTATTGGGGTAAAATCAATAGCAGAGCATGAACGACGGTACATTGACTGACGGCGCATTATCCATCTAGAGACTACCCCATATGTTTTCTATCTCAATCGTGGCATACGGTTTCATGCGCTACACTGCCTCGCTCATAGGACATTCAATCGGCTTGGGCGGACTTTAATTTAATGTAATTCGGTTGTTTAGGCGTGGAAAACGCTTCCTACGTAGTACGTTTGAGGTCTGGATATTTGATACCTGTGGTACTACTGTAGCTCTGCCGTGGCGCGGGCGGTCAAGAAGTGTCTAATCTTGCTCGAGAATCGAAAGTCCACACCGAGATCGCAGCATGATGAACGATCGACCTGATACGGTGGAGGGGGGGGGGGCGTACTTATGTGTTGCTTGCCTTCGTAATTTTACCATTGATCACGCATCTTATTCGAGACGGGGGTAGTAATGGATTATATTTTAACGGGACTGCTTTTCATAGCATCGTTGGCGGAGTTGTTGATACGTTGCTGGGGTTAGTCGCCGGTACGGTTGGATGTTCGGGTATGCAGGACTAACAGCGCCGATATACCCACACCAAAGGTCAAACGTCGAAGTATTGAAACCAATTAGTTTTAGTTCCCAGATCGAAATGGGAAAAACGGTGGGGAACGAGATGTGCACATATCGGAGAGGCATGCTGCGATACGGGTATATACTGTAGAACGTTTTACCCAAAGTATTTCCGACTATTACTTGCTATTATGGACTATTACTGACTGTTACTGCATACTCCACTAAAGAATCGCCCAATATCGCAGCAATGCTATTTGTGTGATACACTATGTATGTAAATGTTTGTATACCTAGGTCATGTTGTCTATCGGTTCGCACTTGCACTGTTCCCAAGGTCAGGGTTTGCGTAGGGTTATACATTAGATTTGTCAAGTGAAGAACGTCTAAAAATGTGTGTTGTGCTAGCATCTCGCGGTGTGCAAAATAGATTCGGCAAATAATGCGTTCATGAGGCTCACCTATTTCCCCCCACCCCCCTCCTCCTCCGTGTACCCTTCCACTGTGTACACGTTAGCTGCCCCCCCTCCCCTCTCATGTTGCGCGTGTAGGCCGCATGTGTCGTTGTGGTCTTCCGCCTCATGTTCCGTTTTGTAGGTGCTTGCACAAGCGAGCATATTTTGTGTGTTGGTGTCTACGGGTAGAGGGGCTCAACTTTGTAAATGTGTAACTCATCATGTCTTCGGGACGTAAGGATAGCGAGGACCATGCTACCCTAGTAACGACTACCCCAGTAACGACAAAAGCGATGTGACAACTATGGTGATGATGCTTGTCCCTAACTGTTCTCTTGGTTTGCTTCGTCCACGGTGTACCGAAATGGCACTGTGGGTGTTGGGACGGAAAACTGTCGTCAATCCGTCTAACCGTGTATTTGAAATACTACTAGTGCTACGGTAGGGGGGGGCTCTCCTATTTCCTTTACCGCAGATGTGACATTTGGTCGAGCGGTGTTGTGTACGTGGTTGAAGCTAATCACTGCTTGAATAGCATTAGTGTGATTTCATCATATCGTTTGGTGTTGTATCCTAGAAGTTTGTGGATGTGTCAGACGGGGAGGGGAACAGGCATCGCAAGGATGTAATTAACAGTTTTGGCAGTAGTATCTGGTCTTAGTCGTATATATTTTGCACAATGAGCTGGGAGGTCAACCGGGGACAGGTTTATAGGAGTTGGAAATAAGTTGTTGGCGCACGCGTAACAGCCGATTCCGTTTGGCAGTGCATACCGCGATACCGGAAATATTAAATATTTTGAAGCATAGCTTCTAAAGGTTTCCCCGACGCATATACGAAACGTATGTGGGTGTCCACTTGCACTCAGAAGCCCCGAACCCGCGACGGGTTTATCACACGCTATACGCGACGAAAACCGCTGACACCACCGCCGAGACGTCGACCATCGCTCATCATGCTATCCACCCTCACCAAGCTTCGGCTCGATTGGCGCCGGCTGTATGATGTTGTGCTATTCCCTGTCTGCCTCGTCGAGCAAACCTTCAGGGCTTCCTGTGGCTCCAGACGGGCCGTAAATACAAGGCAGACTTGTATCTACTTGTGACCGTCTAAATGCCTCTTATATACGACCAGGCATATGGTATCGTTTTAGAGTCTACAACAAATCGGGCATCTCTCGATCATCCAACCAAAAGAGCGTTGATAATTAAGGACAAACGTCCAACTCTACAACTAGCTGCTGGCCCCGAACGCCCTTGTTATCCACCCTATCCACCTCGTCTTCTTTCGAGTGTCGGTCTTCGTCGACTCATGGTTCAATTTCATGGCCCTCCCACCCTCCACCTCTCCGTACCTCGCTTTCTCTTACCTTCCATCCCTTGCCTCGAGGTCTGAATTTATTTCTGAAACATTTTGTGTGCTTCAAGTAGATTAGTAATATATCAGTACCACTCTGACCAAGGGCGCACAAAAAAAAAAGAAAACGACACCACACACGTAGGAAGGTCAGAATGAAAAACAAACCGGATCGCTGTGATCACAGGACGAAATGAGCAAAAAACATTTTTTTTTCGTTTTTTGTTCCCATTTTTAACTTGGTTTTAGAGACCCCCCCTATTTTTTTTCGCTGGTCGGGGGGGGGGGGGGGGTAATTAAAAAAAAACTTGACTTATTGTTTTCTGGGATCACAACGGTCCGGTTTCTTCCCTCCAATATAGGGGGGGGGGGGTGTGGTGTCGATAACTTTTTTTTTTGTGCGCCTTGCTCTGACCCAAAATGATCAAGGACTTGCGTATCTTACCATTAGTATTGAAAGTGGCCATTATATATTCGATCAGAGTGGTAGCCGGTCGCCCGGTGGTCTAACTGGTAGCCACGAAGCCTGTAGGCCCGGATGTCGAGGGTTCGATTCTCCCATGGAGGTTTTTATTCTCAAATGACACCGACTGTCGAGAGCGCATATTATAGCGTGGGTAAGCAAAATTCGACGAGAGTTGACGAGGGAAGAAAGTGCTGAAATCTTCTCGCGATAAAAAGCAAGGCAAGAACCGTAGTGGGGGAGGAGGGAGAGGAGCCTACTTTGTGACCCCGGATCTGAGTTACGACTAGGGAGGGAGAAGAACGGAAGTGCGAAGATAATAAAATGGGATGGAAAAAAAAAGAAGTGAAAACTATCCCACATTACAACTACACCTACAAGGTATGTACCAGGTAGCAGCGGTCCCTCTATAGCGCCGGTATGCGCCAGCCAACAATATCAGCAATATAGCGGCAACCGGCACTACTCCGCAAGTCAAGCCATTGCCAACCCCTCTCTCTTTCTCGAAGTTACTGTATGTAGTCATATGTTTTAGTGCAATCGCGACCCTGTCTTCCCTCCCGAAGTGAATGACACTCAATATTTGTAGGATATTCTTTCCTGCGAACCTGATCGTTTCTATGCTAGTTTAAGGATTGCATATATCTGGTATTTTTCCGCATACCATCGACACAAGCAGTAGTATGGGCCCTCCAACGAGAATATACAAATCTGAGCAAGCCAGGTTAAACATGTTTTTCGTTTTTTCGGTTTCTTTTGCGTTTCTCTTGTTCAACGCATCTGGATTTCTAGTGTTGAGTACTCAGTCCAATGGGCTACTACTGGTGAAAGGTTAACCAACCACCCACCCAATTCAATCCTTAAAACACTCTCCCCCGATGGAACGCTTCTCGTTGGAATAGGACTCGTGAGACACAGAGAATCCCCTTGCAGGTTTGCAGGGCTATCAACGGACCGTCCGGTAACATGCTGGATCAAGGTACGGGCGTAGACCTCCTAACCCTAACCCTAACGCTAACTCCAAACCTGACCACACAAATAGTGATCTGTAATTTTCCCGGAAAACTCCTACCGGACGAAATGCGAATGAAAACTGCTGGAGGTTTGTCTATTAAGCATCCTTGGTGTTACTGACTTTGACATCGAATCAAGCGTTTTCATGGTGGTCGTGAGATTGGGACTCACGACCTATGGGCTATGACCCTTTTTTGTTTTTAGGGTCATAGCCCATAGCTCACGACCACTACAAGCCGTGTCCTGCCGTTGACGATATTTGGTAAGGCATTCGTCCGTTGGACTACTGGTGAAATGTTAACTACAGAGTAATCGCCTACCCAATCTAAGCCTTAGAACACTAGAATACGAGTTATATCGTGCCGGCCGCAGATGGCATTAACGTTCCTACTCTGTTTGCTGTTTTTCGCATAATATTTCCAACTACAGAAATAAAGATGAAGGAATACGAGTTTTTCTGTCGATCAACGGCATTACCCTTAAAATTATGGAGTCATGGGTTCTATCTATTTGTATTCCCATAAGAGGCAAGGGTAAGCCTTCCCACGCCTAGCGAACAATGCTATAGATATTTCCATGTTCCACTATGGCTACCACTTTATCCCCTACTCATACGTATAAAGCAGCCGTGGTGGTCCCGTTATAAGTTGATCAACTGACAAGCGTCTAATAGCCGTACTCGCCTTACCAGTATGTATTTGTTTTTGTTCGTTGGTTTGTTTGTCCATTTGCCTGCCCGTTTTTCTTCATTCGCTTTGTATAATACTTTCCTCTGTTTCCTCTCTTTCACGCATCATATATATGGTCGTGCCCGTCGTAAA